>JAWQEG010003223.1:0-42500 GCA_033782935.1 Petrolisthes cinctipes
AGACAATTGGAGGTAAATAAGTCCTTCAAATAGTGCCACGAAACGCCACCTATATGGAAGGAGCTTGTATCATGGCAGTGTCAGGAGGAATCAGAAGCCTTCAGTTCTCATAATTATATGATTACAGGGTCCTTAATACTGGTTATTCATCAGGCATCTTCTTCGATCCTGCTGGTGTAATACTAATGTTGTAGTACTGAGGTGGAAGAAGACAGGGATATTTTATCATACAGGCAGAAGTATTGCATATATATATATATATATATATATATTGTTACATGATTGTATGTTAGTTTGGCTTTCCAGGTTAGCTATAAAGCTTCATATGCAATATACAACCTGAAGGAAGCAATGACTTTATTTTTATTATTTGTTTAGTCATGTAACCTGTAATGTAATAAAAGAGAGACTACTTGACTTGCCATTACCCCAAGTGAATAGAACATCTTCACTAACATCTTCCCCTGTTTCACAGGGGTATATATATATATATATATATATATATATATATATATATATATATATATATATATATATATATATATATATATATATATATATATATATATATATATATATATATATATATATATATATAGCTCTCTCTCTCTCTCTCTCTCTCTCTCTCTCTCTCTCTCTCTCCTCAAGACCGAGGTCAAGGTAGAATTTTTCAATTTTCCCGCAGACAGTGATCCCGTAACGAGGGTCGGGAAGGGGAGGGGTATTGCCTAGGGTAAACGAGGCAGGAGAGGGGTTTAACGAATGGGTCAGGGGAAGAAAAAAATACAATGATATACAGAATCTGATAGAAGGGAACACCATAAAACATACACACAGCTAAATATAAAAAGGAAAATACTTGACCTTTCCCTCACATCTTGGGGATTGATAATTATATACAGCACAACAATAACAACACTATATACAATGAAAAACAACATTCACTAACATCGGTATTTCCCAGAATGACTAACACTATACTTAGTGGAAATAATTATCCTCTCGTACTTTTCACCGATTTCCACGCATACGAAACACGAATGATACAACTTACACAATACAGTAATGTCTTAATATGTGCCAGAGGCCAGACATATCCATGCCTTTACTTATTATGATTGAGTAGTCTTTTTTAGTACATTTCTTAACGGACCCTGTGATATAGTAAAAAAAAGTAGAGATCAATTATTCCTTCCAATATTGCCATGAACACCACCAATACGGAAGGAGCTTGTTTCGTGGCATGCTCAGGAGGAATTAGAAACCTCCAATTTTCATACACGATCACAGGGTCCATAATATTATGAAGTTCACTCCCAATCTGTCAGAAATTTTATACTGTGATAGCCTCACTTCCCACGACTTGGGCAAGGCTTCGAACCTGTACATATCTGGTCTATGCACTCATCACGAGGAATACTGATTAATTTAAGGAACCCTGTGATGTAGTCAGAAAATTGGAGGTAAATATATCCTCCAAATACTGCCACAAAATACCACCTCTATTGAAGGAGCTTGTTTCATGGCACAGTCAGGAAGAATCAGACTCCTCCAATTCTCATACATGATCACAGGGTCCTTAACGTCACTATTACATCAGTAATCATTAAAGTGTACAAATAAAAAGTCTCTCTGTCTGATCATTACAGCCAACCACACCAACATCCAGACCACTGTTACAAACGGAGGTCAAAAGTTTCTGGACCAAACCCCCTTTTTTTTACCCGAGTAGTTACTTGAACAAGAAATTATTTGATAACGGTTTTTGGGATGTAAATATATATAATTTAGTATTTCCTTTTTTTACAGTAAGCACCCCTAGCCATTTAATATCAATACATTTTTCACTATATTAAGATGTTCCAACCGATACAGTCAAACGAGGCATATGGGTGTCATAATACAGTGGATCTCAAAGGACCAAGAGACGGACTGGGGGGTTTACAAATACTCAAGGGATCAGGGAGGTCACAGGGAGAGAGCAAAGGGGAATTACAATGAGGGGTGACATGCATTGACCCTCCACCACCTCCATCCTATATAGACACGTGGTGGGACAGACTCTGATCCTATATATTGCACCAGAGCCATTGGATGAAATAACTCCTCTTTGGTTTTCCCAGGGGGGCTGAATTTATTCTCTGTGAATACTAGCCATCCCCTACAGGGCTAGAAAAAAGATTGTTGTAGGATTTGGTTACTTTCTAGTGAATTTGACGAAATCTGCCCAAATGGATTAAAAATCAGCGCGAGGTGTACTGCAACCGGAGGCTTATTTTTTGTTTTCTCTCTTTCACTGCTGTGTGGACCACCAGCACACGAGGGTGCATTATCCCTATGCATGCAGCAGTCTAAACTCCCTCCCCTTTTATGGTCCCTTAAGGACTGGTCTCATGGAAGGTGCGGCCCCACTTGTAACTCTTGTGGTAACGTGGTACTAATAGGGAGATCTGTTGTTTCGTGTCATAGATTGGAGGATTCGCTACGCCTCCAATCTACCATCAAGTGAATCCCCCCTTAAGCCTCCAATTCTCGTAGGTGATCACTGGGCCCTAAAACAGCAAACTACTGAACTCCCACACATACTTATTCTCGGCATTGTGTATATTTATAAGTGATGAATGTGTTGTGGTGTAGTTCCCATACTCGATATATACAATGGTGACTTTGATTGACACTAACTACTCAACGCGGTACAAGGTAATTTGAGGGAAAAATGGGAAAGTGACGCAGGATTTGATGGACTGAATGGGGTATTGATTGAGTATCTAACAACCTGGCGGCAAGGCTCTCGTACACATAATATTATATACATACATCAAATATAATAATTACATATATTGTATAAAAACAAATACAAAGGTTTATCGATAACGCCTGAAAAATAAACTGTATATAGCGGTGCACACGTAAAACTGACATTATTACACTCTCTCTCCCTCTCTCTCTCTCTCTCTCTCTCTCTCTCTCTCTCTCTCTCTCTCTCTCTCTCTCTCTCACTAAAGGTCACTAATTGCCTCTTATAACAACTGGACATGCACACACCACAGCCAAGGTAGGTGGGGGAGGAAACACCGACCATTTTTATCGCATTTCCTCGCAGTTTCTCCCCGGTAAAGTACAGGGCCCTGGTTCGGTTAGTCTGTCAAGGGGGAAGGGAAGGGAGAGGGGCTGATGAATGCCTGTTGGGGGTTACAACTGGCGATCACACGAGACTTGTTTTATTTTAGAGTGTTGGGCGGCTTGTACCCTTTTCAACAACTAGACAAAAATAACCCCGTAAGGGAAATGGACGGACGGATGAAAGGAAGGTAGATAGGTAAGGAAAATAACAAGGATGAATAAGAAAAGTAGTAGAAAACAAAAGATAAATACAAAACAACATGAGTAAATAAGCAAGTTGGAAACATAGAATAAATAAATACCAGTTAGTAAACAAAAACCCATATATTATGATTCAGTGTTAACCTCCCAGAGTATCTATAGGGACCCGTGGCTTGTCAACCTCAGTTACGTTTAGTTGAAGCCACCAAACCCAATGCCACAAGTGAGTCACCCAGCCCTTGTGCTATACTAAGTCTGGTTCGATACTATCTTTGTATCGATGTTGCATAAATAAAAAAAAAAAAAAAAAAAAAAATAGAACAATACTAAGTCTGTGGTTCGTTACTTATCTTTGTATCTATGTTGTATAAATAAAAAAAAATAGAACAATACTAAGACTGGTTCGTTACTTATCTATGCATCTATGTTGTATAAGTAATAAAAAAAAACAATACTAAGACTGATTCGGTACTTATCTTTGTATCTGTTGTATAAGTAAAAATAAAAACAATACTAAGACTGGTTCGTTACTTATCTGTGTATCTATGTTGTATAAATAAAAATAAAAACAATACTAAGACTGGTTCGTTACTTATCTATGTATCTATGATGTATAAATAAAAAAAAAAAATAGAACAGGACTGAGTGCAAACCTTAGCATATATACGTCAAATAAAGCCTACAGACAGAGCCATTCATTTTGACCCTCATTCTTAACAACAAATGTTTTAAAATTACCTTGATTTTTACCCTGGCTGAATCCACCAACATAACATCACTTCTTTGATCAATAATACCATCCAGTGATTATCATTATAAAATTCGATCCGTCATACGTTTTTTTTTTTTTTAGTTACGACGATAACAAGCCAACGAGCAACAGACAAACATATGAATGAAAACAAAAATTGCGTGCAGGTAAGAAATATACTCTTCTTACGTATATCCAATTATATTTATTTTTATTTATTATTATATTTGCAGACTAGGCAGGTAATGGTAGCAATGCTTTCTAGTTTCTACCGAGCTATTGGGTATGAATGAGATGGTGCTATACATTTCCCCATAAGGTGCTGGGTACAAACTTGTGTCGTGGACTGCACCAGCATAATCCCGGCCTAAAACACAGTCGGCGGCAAAAGTCGTGTCGCCACATCTGCCAAGTCATGAAGTCCAGTATGGAAATATAAGCTTCACAGGCTCGTAAAAATGAAAACCCAGAGTAGATTACTAATTTGTCCCCCTGGATATTGTAATTCTGTATGTTGGTGAATGTGTTGGTTCCATGATTATTCCTTATGTTATCCTTCAAAAAACGCTAAGTGAGGCGACACAACTTTTGCTGCCGACTGTACTGTGTTGACGACCCGCTGTTGATTCCCACCTCCACAATCATCCTTGAGTTCACTGAGCACCACCTTAACACGCAATCATCCCTATGGTCACCTTTTATCTGGCACAGTTAGCGTGTAGTTTGTCATCTGGTAAAAAGGGCAGGATTTTTGGATCACTGTCTAAAGCCGTGAGATGGAGTTTATACAGACTGCTTTAACTGTACTGGTGATGAAGATACATGCACATGCTCACTTCACTTCATACGACACACACACGCATAGTGCACACATACACGAACAAGTACATTTATTTTCACACACACACACACACACACACACACACACACACACACACACACACACACACACACACACACACACACTCCTCAAGCAAGAGCCAGCTGACAAAGGAGGCAAGAACAGTGTAATAACAGGAACAGATATTTTTTATATTTTGGTCAACACTGAGGAAATGAATGGGTAGAAGGAGGGAGGTAGCAAATTATAGGGCTTAGAAATGTGTGTGTGTTTTTTCTTTGCATTTTTTTTTACTTAAGCGTTCAAAAGTTAAGAATATCCTCTCTCTCTCTCTCTCTCTCTCTCTCTCTCTCTCTCTCTCTCTCTCTCTCTCTCTTATTCGCCTCACACTCGAGAAAAATGGGACTGAGTGTATAAAAACTTAAAGCACCATAAAGTGGTCGCAAAGGTCGGAATAATTACATACGGACTGGGAAAGCAAAGGGAGTTGTGTGTGTGGTGTTTAGAGAGGTGGCAGTTTATGGGTGTTATAGTGTTTTTTTTTTTTTTTTGTGAGTTGATGTGTTATATATATATATATATATATACATATCTTGTGGTAGTTGAAGTGTTCTTTGTGTGGTAGTTGAAGTGTTTTTTGTGTGGTAGTTGAAGTTGGTTTTTGTGTGGTAGTTGAAGTGTTTTTTTATGTGGTAGTTGATGTGGTAGTTTATATGGTAGTTATAGTAGTGTACAGTGGTTGGTTGGTGTGGTTAGTGGTGTGACTGAGAACTAGTGGTTAGAGGTAGTATATGATTGTGATTCGTGTGGTTAGTTGTGTGGTACAGAGAATGTTTAGTGGTAGTGTGTGTGTGTACAAGGAGTGGTTATTGTGGTTAATGTGTGAAAATTAGTGCCTCAGAATACGAATCTTGTACCTCAATATACGACAAAGGGACCAGTTTTGTAGTCCCCTTCAGTGTAGTCTGGGTCTGATAGTTTGGAGGAATAATCATTAACTCTGAATTTGCTGACACTATAACTGATGAGAAACCACCGGCAATCAAAAGTTATAAAATATAGCTTCTCTTGTTATTGGGCAATAGTCAATACCTTGGCACTGAAGCACAAATAAAAACAAAGGTCCTTTACGTGTCTATACGAGCCTCAGAATGTCATGCATCTGGTGATAGTGTACTTCATGTATGTACAGTTGCGGACATATGAAACAGACACACCTGGAACGCGGCCCCTAAATGAGCATAGGGGAAGATGAGACTTTGTGAGAGGCGACGCGACCTATTCTATGCTTGGCAAGGGGCCCCATTGGAAGTGTCTATTTCCTGTGTCAGCAACTGTATATCACTCCCGACACCAGGGTAGGTAGGTCTACTCATAAATAAATAGATAAGGTATCTTAGGAAACTATGTCCTTCACTTTCGGTGTCTTATGCTCACTCCAGTCTATATTTTGTTTCTTCACTAAACTCACAATTTTGACTGGGATCGTTCTCACAATTTGTGTCCCAGTCATCGGTAATAATTGTGTTACGTTATTGTAGTCCTAATCTGGTTATATTCACCTGAACGTAATTTTACCCAGTAAAGTCACTTGGTATCCGTGGGTGTGTCCTCGGCTCATCACCATTCCCTTACATTCCTGTGTATATAAATGCGTTGGGGTGGACGTGTGTGTACTCGTGTGTGGCGTGTGTGTATGTTTGTACTGTACATGCGTGTGATTAAGGAGGAAAAATAGAGTTGAAGGTGAAGACAGGAAAAGGCAGGGGGAAGGAGGTGAAGAAGGGAGAGAGAAGAGAGACAAGGACGGGAAAGAAAAGGAAGAGAAGGCGAGAGGAGGGAGAAAGTATTGGTTTGGGAGGAGAAATATATGAATGTGGCAATAGACGGAGAAAGAAGTAAACGTGTAATAGTGTCTGAGTAATTAAGGTATAGGAAGGGAAAAGAAGGGAGGGAACAAGAACGTACACATTCAGTGACCGCAAACCTCCACATGGCTTAGCGAGAGAAAAAAAATTACTATATACAGACATACACAAAGATGCACAGATACTGCTCTCCCAGAAAAAAAAAAAAAAAAACTGACAAGTGAGTATGAGTAGAAAAGTATGATGTACGGTACAGGTTGAGTAAGTTGAAACAGGTTGGCGTTGGGTTGGGTTAGGAACAGGTCTTGCAGCAGGGATGAGGTAGGTGCATGGTAGGAAGGATGAGTAGCAGGTTTTAGAGGAGGTTGATTGGTTAGTTGGCTAGATGGTTGGTTGGTTAGCTTCTTGGTTAGTTAGTTGGTTGGTTGGTGCGTCACTGAGTGAGTGGGTGAGTTAGTAGGTGAGTATAGGTGAGTCATTAATTCAGTGAGTCAGGTGAACAAAGACCTGCCAGTCGACATAATCAGCAAGCCAGTCGGTCAGTCAGTCAGTTCATTAGACCATCAATGCCTTAATGAGTCAATAAATCAGATAAACAAACACAAGCAAACAACACCTGCCTGTCGAGTACATGATGAGTTAGCCAGTAAGTGGGCCAATAATACAGCAAGCAAAGTAAACAACCGTACTGCATTACCACACCAACAAGGTCATCAATAACACATATCACGAGGGGCCCAAAATAAAGAATAGAGGTTAAGAGACCCCATCTTCCCTTTGACACACACACACACACACACACACATACATAATTCAGTTAGGATAATCTAGTGCTAGGTAACCTGCGCACAACACAGAATAATAATGTACAGGCATGCACACACAACACATACATACACCAACTGTATACTAAAGACTGTGACAGGGAGGCAGAGCGTTGCGTGTGTGAAAGAGGGAGGCGATGACACTAAAAACCTCAACCAGACAAAGACATAATTCTCTCTCAATCCAACTTTTCCACTCTCTCATTTCCCTCTTCCATTCTCTCTCCCTCTAATGCTATCCCCCCCACCATCCTTCTTCTCTACTTGGTTGGCTTCCTCTATCATCTTCCCCTCCTCCTCCTCCTCACCTTCCCCGTTCTTCTTTTATTTCTTCTCCTCCTCCTCCTCCCCACCTTTCTCGTTCTTCCCTTTTTCTCCTCCTTTTCTTTCTTCTCCTCCTCCTCCTCCTCCTCCGTCTTGCCTGGCTCCCAAACGTCCAGCTTTTCTCTAAGACTGCGACTGTCAGGGGGTGAAATGGGAGGACAGGCAGCCAGAGGAATGAGCAGAGTGAACTGGAATTATTGTGGTGGTTGGTGGGATTGGACGAGGGTGCATGGGAGGGGGACTGGGCCGCGAGAAAATACTATGTGAAATGGTTGTCACAGCGTTGGTATTTATTGTGCAGTGAACACACACACACACACACACACACCCTTCACTAACATACACCTCCACCACCACCACCACAAGAACAACAACAAAAACAACGACGACGACGACGATAAAGATAAGCTCGCGTTGCATTCATCAGCCCAATGGACGCTGGCAAAAACTATTTCTCTCGGTTTATTTCGTCTAAACTTTTTCATGGTTTTTATTTTTTGCCAAAGCAACACAAAGCCTGCAAGGGGGTAGGCAAGATAGAGTGAGATGCATGTGAAGGATGAAGCTCCAGGGTAGTGTGTGAGGGAGGGAGGTAGGAAGTGGGGGGTTAGAGTGAGGGGGGGAGGGTGAGGGTGAGAGGGAGAGGAGGGTAACGTATCTAAGAGAGTGGGGAGGACGGTATACCAGTCAAAGGTGAGAGGCATGGCTTGAGTGTGAGAGTAAGAAAATAATATAATATGCACGAGATGGTATCTGACCGATTTAGGTGTGGGTGTGAGAGGCATGGCTTGAGTGTGAGAGTAAGAAAAGAATATAATACACAAAAGATGATTTACAGTCATATATATCCCAAGAGACCATTTTCCTTCCCTGTGTTGCATCACACCCCGTGATATTCGTTCATAAGGTGGGAATATTACATAGATTGGTGTTACTTCAACCTTTCTTTCATTGCATCTCCCAAACGTATTATGACAACATGAGGACGGTGTGATGCCATACATTCTCCCAGGGTGTATACACCTACGATCTCTGATGATTGATAGTGGAAAACAACCAGCACAATAATACGAACTGCAGTGTTTTTCAAGATATCATCGAGCCCCACCTTCGAAATTTGTGTGTGTGTGTGTGTGTGTGTGTGTGTGTGTGTGTGTGTGTGTGTGTGTGTGTGTGTGTGTGTGTGTGTGTGTGTGTGTGTGTGTGTGTGTGTGTGTGTGTGTGTGTGTGTACAAGTGACTATAGTGTTATCTCTCTAATAAGTACGATGGCGGTCACTTGGCGTGTCATACATTTTTCTCTCCTAAGACGGGAAGGTACTGTACTTTTTAATATTCCCCATGGTAGAAAGCCAGCTGTGGATGGATGTTCATATCAAATAGTACCCAACGTTGCACGGGCATTCTTTATTGCTCATCCTTCAGCATGTGCATATTTTATCCATAAATGTCAAGCAAGTCCAAGTGTTAATTAATCTTACAAACTTTAGTATCGACAACAGACAGTAAGGCGGAGGGTGGGGTGGTGGGAGGGTGAAGACAGTAAGGCGGAGGGTGGGAGGGTGAAGACAGTAAGGCGGAGGGTGGGGTGGTGGGAGGGTGAAGACAGTAAGGCGGAGGGTGGGAGGGTGAAGACAGTAAGGCAGAGGGTGGAGTGGTGGGAGGGTGAAGACAGTAAGGCGGAGGGTGGGAGGGTGAAGACAGTAAGGCAGAGGGTGGGGTGGTGGGAGGGTGAAGACAGTAAGGCGGAGGGTGGGAGGGTGAAGACAGTAAGGCAGAGGGTGGAGTGGTGGGAGGGTGAAGACAGTAAGGCGGAGGGTGGGAGGGTGAAGACAGTAAGGCTGAGGGTGGGGTGGTGGGAGGGTGAAGACAGTAGTCGTGAGGACAGCCAATGTGACCTCCAGGGGAATGTAGGATTAATGACCTGGTCTGGGACTCTGGGTGTTTCCAAGCCAGTCAACCTCTCCTAACCCCACTCAGGTCAGGTTGGGTTACACTATCTCCCATCTTTGACACAGGTTAAGTCTTTTGGGAAATAATGTGGGACTTTCTTAGTTGTTCCGCCACCTATATATGATGAATTCTTTTACCCTAGTCAAAAAGCACCCCTAAGTCAATTTCAAAGTGTGTGAACTGCTTAACAACTAGAATACGAGTCATGGTTTTTATCATTACATTTATCTGAAAGAGCTTAAGAACATCATAATGACGATAAAAAAAAAGTCAATCCTTGCCTGTTAGGGTATTACCTCCGTTTCATCCAATCGTCTGACGTCAGTACATGTACAGTACATTATCTAAGACAGGGGTTCTCAGACTTGCTAATGTCAGACCTGTACACAAACACTAACCCTACCATCCCCCTTTTATTCTGTATAAGGGAAAGCGAAGCCCTCTTAATGTCCTCACTTGTGACATAATGAGTGAGAGGTCCAAAATCACGTCCAATTTCGTTCGAGATGCCTAGACATATTCCGTCTGAAGGAGCATAAGTCTTAGCTGAGGGTAGTGTTCCAGCGGTGACCATGAAAGTTGTGGATATGAAACACCGAGAGTGCCAGTTAACTCTTGCATTAGGGTGTGTGTGTGTGTGTGTGTGTGTGTGTGTGTGTGTGTGTGTGATCCAGTAAGTTGTACCCCATGACCCAACACTGAAGATCATACGCTGTTGTTTTTTAACATTGGTTCAATATCTAATTAAATGGCTTTTAAATTCAAATGTCACAAGTTATTTCTTCTCATCAGAAAAATGGTCTCGTTATGGTTGGAGTTGTCAAAATTCGTCAGTCGTTGTTTAATGTTTCATTTTCCCTGTACTGACCCTGGAAATTAATTGGCATCAGAAATATTTATTCTTCGTTAGGGAAGTGCTGGAAGATAAATGCAAAGGAAAGACGAGACAGACGGAAAAGAGAAAAGCAAAAAATTCTCCATTGGAGCACTAAGAAGAGAAGCTAAGAGGAGAGAGGAAAGGCCTGAAGGCTGTACTAATGAGGCAGCAGGGGTGAGTTAGTACCATTACAGGAGAAAGAGGAGGAGGAGGAGGAGGAGGAGGAGGAGGAGGAGGAGGAGGAGGAGGAGGAGGAGGAGGAGGAGGAGGAGTAGTTAGAGGTATGCAAACAGCTACTGTGCTACTGGTCCTGAAGAGATGTCGTGCTTGTGGTTTAATGTTTGATATAACAGAATAAGGAAACGAAGAGTATACAGCAGAAGGCTCCTTCCCCCTTTTCACTCCTTCCATGTGATGTTGACCAAATGCAGACAGGAACATTGATGGTTGTAACATAGAGAGGTTTCTAACAAAGATCAGAAATATGCAAAAGGAAATTAATTCCCATAAAATACAAATAATTAAGTAACATAAAGCAAAAGAGAAGGTAGAAGAGAAAGAAGAGGTGGTGGTGGTGGTGGTGGTGTTAGTGGAAGTAGGAGCGCCCTGCAGGAAAAGGTTGATGTCCTGAGTTTCTTGCACCCATGACCTTGAACCTCCGCTTGGTTTGTGCCTCAACAAATATTATTTTCACCTTCCTTACCGATCCGGGACATTATGCACCTGTGTTGACGCCAGTGTTATTTATATATTGCAGATATCTGTAATATACTAATTTGCAATGTATGTCTGCCAATCTATTCGTCTGTCTATAACAACACAAAATTCCTTCGACACTATATCTTGGCTGATCATTTTGGCTGATTGATTGATTAATATTAGGCGCCACAACAGCGAGGTCATATGTTCCATACCAGTGTTTGGGGGATTTACTTACTCCCCTCATTAAGGCTATAGCAGAGGGAAAGTGTTTGCCGACAGTCATTACCCTCAAGGTCTCTCTGCTGTGTTGTGTGATGCTTGCAAGGTTACGGTCGTTGCTTCTAAATGGGATAAAAAATGGTGGACTGCAAACCTGTTTCTCTTGGGAGGGATGGAGAGAGAAGTGGGGGTAGGAGGGAAGGAGAATAAGAGAGAAAGGGGGGAGAAGGGCAGGAGAGAGAGAGAGTGAAGTGGGGGTATGATCGGGTTGCTGAGGGTACTTGACTGGGCATATTCTCACTGTTTGCTCTGGGTTCGCCGTAGTGGTCAGCCCAGCCCGGCACGGCAGTCAACAGTGAGTGTGAGTATATCCACCACCAACAACAACAGCAACAAAAACAGAACGAGGGAGGAAGACGAAGACGACGACGACGACCAGGAGGAGATGTAGGGAGAAAAAGTGAAGAAGGTATCCATAATTATTTTCAGCGAGAAGGACTTTATTTTATTTTATCTATTTATATTTTTTATTATCATTATTATTATTTTTTTTTTTTTTTTACATCTTAAAATTTTAATAATTTGGTGTTAATTCAGATGTGTTGTCTTGGGCTCAAACCTTTGTTGATTGAATAAATTACATAACTTTTAATGTGATACGGTCTTGTGGGGAATTGAGAGCTACTGATTTCTCCAAATTTATATTATTTATAATAATATTATATTGTATTATCAAAACAATCATGCGATACAATATATATATATATATATATATATATATATATATATATATATATATATATATATATATATATATATATATATATATATATATATATAATTATACGAGGCAATTTACGAGTTACCTTATAAAAAAAAGATAAAGAAATCAATAGATAGAGAGATAGACAAGCAAGACTTTCATTTTTATCAAGAATATTTTTTCACAATTCAATATAAATAAAATACAGGGACCATGTCCTTTCACGAAATAAAATCAGCTTCCAACTGCATACAATTAATATAGTGATATAAACAGACACATAAAACACATAGGAAATAGTGCTGTGCAGGGCCTGGGACAATGGGAGGACAATGAATGCTAAGACAAGTGTTACGATAGCTCTACAAACTGTACGATTATAGGAACGAGTATAGGCGTATCGGTTGTCTTGTCATGTCTTCAGTATATAATGTAATTAATGTAAGTGAACGGATACTGCATACCACAGTATTTCCCCTCTCTTGACACTTTTTTTTTTTCTTTCAAGCGGTTTGTGTATCGAAAGTATTTGAATATAGACTCGTGTATTGTACGGTACTTCATTTTTCCAGGCACAGGTACGAGTGGGTAACTCTGCCCTTGCTGTTGCTTCATTAGAAAATATATAATAATAAATAACTTGCAAAAACAAGGCCTCCATTTATGCTCTGTCAATGTAGGCTTTGTTATACAATGCACTATATAGCGTTCGGGTTATGATGGTAATACTCTTTCACACTGTGCTTCCTAACAGAGCAAGATGTCACGTATGATGATGGTTATGATGGTGATGATGATGGTGGTGGTGTGGGGAGGGACCTTGGTCACTGCTGGACCAATGGCTGATGCCCTGGCAACATTGCCTGAGCCCAAGAAGAATCCCAACAAAAGAAGACCTGAGGGGCCCATAATTCCTACTCCTACGAGGGAGACGAGTGAAGAGAGCAATGAAGGGGGTAAGAAATGTATACTACTCAAGTTGGATATAATCAATTGGTCACATTACATTAACACTCGTGATCTGGATATGTGAACAGTTCATTTTAAGGGGATACTCTCTTGTGGTCAAATTGGAGGACTACCGTATCCTTCAAACTGTGCCAGTAAACAGGCTACCTTAGCATATGTGTGCCAAGGGCTGGAGAGGCTGTACACTAAGGTAGGTTACTCATTCTGAGGTTAAGTACAAGACCATATTGTGTCCAGGATTTGAACCTGCTCACCCCATGTGCATGACCCAGGGTGTCAAAGTTCTTACTGCTTATAGTCATGACGGGTGTGGAATGCTGTTTAAAGTCATACTGGAAACCTTTCTAACTATTCCTCAACTTGACACTTAATAAATGAATTGTATATTGAGACTGAAAGTAATTAGTCTAATTGCCGGTCTGTAGGTTTGGTGGCAGCCACAGTCAACGACAATATTACAGTGAGGATTCCTGCCTTTGCTGTGCCAATATCAACTCGAGTCACTACTCCCGAAGACAAAGATAATTGCATCCAGCCAGAAATATTCCCAGACCCTGTCAATTGTGCTGCATTCTCCGTGTAAGTCTGAAAGCAACCATTACATATTATATTATATCCATTAGTAATACTGTTCTGCACAGTCACTTTACCCTTCTATGCAGTTCATATTTTGACAAGAGGACAGTCACCTAGATCTTAAAAGTGCAATAAATCCTACAAACCATATGTACAGTAGTCAGTTCACCCAATAGTAATGCTTTGGAAGTCAAACACCCGATTCAGGCAACGACATTTTCATTATGGCAAATAAGTCATGTAACCATCCAGCTTGTGGCCAGTTTGTTTAAATAGTGTACAGTACAAAGAAACTTTGAGGTTTTTGTACAACATAGTCATGTGACTTGGATTATGTGCCTCTATTTCATAAAGATCTCAGCAGATTGATTATTGAAAAACTAACATAAAATGAGGGAGAGGACTGTGAATTATTAGCTAGATCAAGTAAAGAAGGAATGTCAGAACAGGGAAAGATGGATACTCTTCTGTCATGACCATCCCCTTAAAGGGAGTTTCTGGAGAGAGTGAGGCATCAGAGCTATAGATAGATGGATAGATTTAACTTGTCATCAAGGGGCTCCAAAATTCTATATATAAAGTATAATGACCATGTTCTTTAACAGGACTCTATATCAGGAGCTGCCTAATATGAGTCAAGTAGCCAACTGACCTCCTCTGAAATCTAATATTGTTTTTATTCTTACCTATTCCAGCTGCAACCCAGATCCCATGGGAGGCTCAATAATACAAAAGTTCACTTGCACTGATAACACAGTTTTCTTCGGCACACTGTTGAAATGTGATACAGGATCCTGTCTGCCTGTACATTATGGCAGTTCTGGAACCCAAAGTGATCCATTACAAAATCCTCCAATGGGAACTCAATCAGGACCACCGGTAAATACTTATCAATGGATTGGTGAATGGATTTATGATTTGTACTGCAATACAAGGTTTATATTTTATATATTATCATGCCCACCAATACAACAGTGAGGTGAGAAACACTATACAGTACAGGTACAAGCACATACCAGGTAAAGCAGAGGGGGGTAATAAATGTACCATACAACATCTACACTACAACACCTGCTTCGAGCACAGGCTGATCCACAGGTACACATGGAAGAGGAGAGATGAAAGGGGAGAGCAAATGAGTTTGATTGATTACATAGCTGTTGATGAAAGGATAAGGAAAGATGTGATGGATACTAGAGTGGTGAGAGGAATGTTTCAGTGCTCTGACCACTATTCGGTTATGGCGAGGATTAGGGTCAGAGAAAAATGGGAGTATGGTAGGAAGGATAGAGGGGGAAACAAGAGGGAGGTGGCAAGTGGAAGATTGAATGACATCAAGTATAGAGAGGTATATAAGAGGAGGGTGGGTGAGGTGCTGGAGGATGCAAGGCTGGGTATATGGGAGGGAGTGAATGATGTGTATGAAATGTTTTAAAACACTAGTGATGAGGACAGCAGCAGGGATAGTGGAAGACAAGACACAGAAGAGGGGCAAGAAAGGGATTGCTTGGTGGTCAGAAGTGAAAGATGCAGTAGAAAAGAAAAGGAAGGCATATAGGAGAACATTTCAGAGGAATGTGTCAGAGGAGGTGAAAGAGAGGCGGAAGAGAGAATATAATGTATGTAAGAGGCAAGGGAAGAGGATGGTGAGTGAGAGTAAAAGGAGAGTGGATGAGGAGTTTGGTAGGAAACTGAGTGAGAAGTTTGAAGAAAACAAGAAATTAATCTGGAAGGAGGTTAAAAGAGAAAGAGGGAAAGAAATGTTTGGTAGCGTGAGAATGAAGAGAGAGGATGGAGTTACTGTGAGTGGAAGTGAGGAAGTGAAAGAAGTGTGGAAAAGGCATTTTGATCGTTTGATGAATGAGGGGACAGGAGGGGAGGCAGTGGTGACATGCAAGGGGATGGAGGCAGGTGGTAGTGACAGGGTGTACATGGAAAATTAGGAAGGGAAGAGGTTAGGAAGGCAATAGGAAGGTTGAAGATGGGAAAGGCACTGGGGATGGATGGGATAACTGCTGAAATGTTAAAGTGTGGGGGGGAGGTAGTGGTGGAGTGGATGATGCTCATATGCACATTGGCCTGGAGGCAGAGAGAGGTGCCAGAGGATTGGAAGAGAGCCATAATTGTGCCTTTATATAAGGGGAAGGGGAGTAAGGATGAGTGTGGTAGCTATAGGGGAATAAGCCTCCTTAGTATACCAAGGAAGGTGTATGGGAAGGTTCTTTCTGAGAGACTGATTGAGGAAACAGGGAATAAAGTTAGTGAGGAGCAGTGAGGGTTCAGAAAGGGTAGAGGATGTGTGGACCAGATATTTGCATTAAATTCAACGGTGGAGAAATATATTGGGAAGGGTAGAAAGTTGTATGCTGCCTTCATGGACTTGGAGAAGGCATACCATAGGGTTGATAGGAGAGCTATGACAGAAGTGTTGAGGATTTATGGTGTTGGGGGGGCTTAGCTGAAAGGCATTGAGGCTTTTTATGCAGAGGCAACAGCATGTGTGAGGGTAGAGGGTGATCTAAGTGAGAATTTTAATATTAGTGTAGGGCTGAGACAGGGGTGTGTTATGTCTCCATGGCTGTTCAATATATATATATGGATGGTTGTATGAGAGAGATGAAGACCAAAGTGAATGGCCTGGGGGCAAAGCTGACAGTGAATGGAGTACATTGGTCCTTGGTGGCAAGTTTATTTGCAGATGACACTGTGCTGATGGCTGAGAGTAAAAGGGAATTACAGAGGGTGGTGGATGAGTTTCAGTCCGTGTGTGAATGAAGGAAACTGAAGGTGAATGTTGGTAAAAGTAAGGTGATGGTATTTGAGAGAGCAGAAACTGAAGTGATTGACTTTGCCACACCCTACAGAGTGGGAGTGCCAGCTGAGACTAAGTGTGAGATAACTCTGGGGGTGAGATTTTGTGGAAGTGAAGGAGTTTCAGTACCTGAGTACAGTTCTGTGTAAACATGGAAGTATGGAAGGAAAAATTAGGGAGAGAGCAATGAGGGGTAGACAGGTCATAGGATCACTGGGAAGGATTATGAAGGGTAAAAGTGTGAGTATGGAAGTGAAAAGGGGACTAAGAAATAATATAATCCTGCCAACACTGACATATGCATCAGAGACATGGACATGGAGTAGAGCTCATCAGTCTAGAATAGGTGCAGTGGAAAAAATGAGTTACTTGAGAGGAGCATGTGGACTTACTAGGTGGGATGGAGAAAGTAATGAGAGTGTGTATGAGAGCAGGCAATTGGTATTGAGTGTGGGATGGTTGAGAGAATGAAGCATAATACACTGAGGTGGTTTGTACATTTGGAGAGAATACAAGGTGAGGAGTTTGTAAAGGTGTATGGAAGTGAGTGGGACCTTATGTGAGAGGCAGACCCCTGGTTAAATGGCAGAACAGAGTGGAGGAGTATGTAAGGGAGAGAAACATGAGGGGCAGAGGAGGGCTTGACCAAGTAAGGAAGGAGTGTTGGAACAGGGAAGACTGGAGACACTTCTGCCGTGGCCACCCCCTTGGGGGGAGTTCCTGGAGGGAACGAGGCATCAGAACTATAGATAGAAATATCTACAATATTTTCCCTACGATTTGTTCCGTAATCCATGACAGGCAGAAAGCACTCCAGACTGGTACAACTTACCCCCTTCATGGTTGAGGGAGCCTCCATATTGGTACAACAACCCTCCATCATGGTTCTCTCAAGCAAAGCCAGCAGTGAAACCACCTGCTGTACAGGAGGCCACAGTACATAATCCTCCAAGAGAAACTCCTTCAGGTCACATGGTAAATACCTTTGTACATATTTTTCTCTACTCGATAATATATCAAAATCTAATGCAAGAGTAAACCGGTACCTTCAGTCTTTCATACACAATAATGGTCAACTCTAGAACACTCTACCTTCATTCATCTTTCCCCTTTACTACAACTTATGTTCCATCAAATGCAATGCGTCTTGGCATCTCAAATGGATATATTTCACTTTTTTTTATTTCACAGGTAAGGACATTCTTTGGCAATAGAGAAAAACAAATCCAGGTCTTATATGTCTAAGCCTCAGGCCTTCCCTTCACACTGCCTCCCTAAAATGCTTCAGAATGTCTTAGTAATAACTTCCTATTGGCTGTCTAACCACATGGAGCAAGTTTATAATGAACAACACCTTTCCAATCAAACAGACAATCAATTTCACATTCTGACCAATTCTAATGTGCTCTTTTGGATCGGGAAAAGAATACCTGTACAATACTTCAACTCACTCCGTTGACTGCCTGTTTGTTTCAACATCTTAGCCATATACTGTACTCACATTTCATCATCTATCTTCCAAAATAGAAACAGAATTTAACACAAACACATTCCTCTTCAACATCTATATTGTTGAACTTACAACAAATTGCCAAGTGCCCTCTACACACATTCACTCTAGCACTGGCATTGATGTAGCTAGTGTTTGATCACCACTACACAGTGCTCCTGTTGTGAGTACAATGTACTTCCTTGCTGGCAGCCTTTTTGGATGGACCAGTTATTTTTTCTTATTGCTTTCTATGTCATTTCACGATACCGCTGACGAGATAAAACTACAACAACCCAAAATATAGGAACCCAAGAATGAAGCTGAAAAACTTTAATGAAGAACTTGTACAGAATTCTATACTGTGCTAAGCTAGAACTCTTTTATATTCTGCATTACATAAAGTGAGGATGAAAAGGAGACTTCACCTATGAAGTAAACTATACGGTAGGTTGCTCCCTAATCCATGACACTCTAACCCACACAGGTTGAGAGCACTCCAGACTGGTACAACATACCCCCTTCATGGTTGAGGGAGCCTCCATATTGGTACAACAATCCTCCATCATGGTTCACTCAAATAAGACCAGCAGTAAAACCACCTGCTGTACAGGAGGCTGCAGTACATAATCCTCCAAGAGAAACTCCTTCAGGTCACACGGTAAATACTTTTGTACGAATTTGTTTCTATACTGTACTCCATAACATGGTAAAATTTTGTCTCTCTAAAAGTATCTCTCTATGTATCTTTCCAACTCACACACCACTATACAAAATGTCAGCAGACCATACTCTACCAAAACCCTGTAAAAATACAAAGATCATACTAATAAACTAGAAAAGCAATAACAAGCCAGAAAAATTACCGGCCTCCAGTCTACAAGACGTTAACAAAAACAATTACAAATATTGTAGATAATCCAACCAACAGAGAAACCAAGTTAGATTTTGAAGCTGATATTTAATAACTAATCACATCAATACCATCAACCACTGCAGTAGAGTTATATAAGCTCTTTCATGCAGTAGTGCCAACTTGCCTCAGAACCCCCCCACGACCACCATCCATTCCCAGCAATGAATGGATGTAGAAAATTGGGAAATAGCATGAAATTCTTGAATAACATGAAAATTTTACATCTACTATAGTTGCAATGCAGCATATTCAACTAAGGTCTCTAATCCATGATGTATTAACACACCCAGGGTGGTGATGGTCCAGACTGGTACCACATACCCCCGTTATGGTTGAGAGAGCCTCCATATTGGTTCAACATTCCTCCTGACTGGTACACTCAAGTAAGGCCTCTATCACAAGGACAAGGGGGAGTATTGCATAATCCTCCAAGGGGAATTCCATCAGGACCTCCAGTAAGTATTTCAGGACATTTCACATGATAGTATGGGTGTCAACACTTCCTTGAGCAATCTCTATTTAGTAATTCATTCTCTTGTTATTATCAGTGCTGACATTACATCAGCTAATTTTCTTCCTTGGGCTACTCTACTCTCCACTTCCTTTTTGTACTTATCTCTCTTCTTGAAAGTTGTTTCAATGTACAGTACAGTACAGTATTAAAATCTCTGTACAAAATGCACACTGATATTCTGCTCTATCCATTATCATTATCTACTTCCTCCAACACTATGAACTGTTTTAATGGTATAGGGTGAAACAGTGTACATATGCTAAAATTACCATACCTCAACATGTTTGTGGCAATTTCAACAAAGGTATAACATGACTTCGTATTTTCATGAACTTTTTTGGCTTGTCTTTCCCACAACTGGTTCCCCATTTGATTAATCTTAACATTAAGCCTCGACATTACACAGGCAGAAAGAGGTGGTGAATATTTTAGATTGCAATATTGAAACATTGTATCCTGAGGCAATGTACAGTGAGGAAGTCCTGGAACCTGAAAAGCTACAGTACTGAACCTACTGTAGTCACAATATTGCACAATACAGTATATTCAACTAACACATGTTCCCTAATCCATGATGCTTCACAACACCCAGACCGACAACACTCCAGACTGGTATAACAGACCCCCACTTTGGATGAGGGAGCCTCCATATTGGTATAAGACTCCTCCTGCATGGTTCACTCTAGGAAGGCCTCTACTACCCGATCAAGGAAGAGGAGTGATGCATAATCCTGCAAGGGGAACTCCATCAGGACCTCCGGTAAATACTTCAGGATGGATTTATAATTGGGTCTTTATCCATAGCTGAGAATTTTTGTGGCTTGAGAAGGGGTGTGATTTTGTGTGTGTGACCAATTTCACTGGGCACTCTGTCCTTACATTCTGTATTTCTGCTTCCCTTTTCTACCCCTTGCACTAGAGCCTTCCCACCCCTTGAAGAAAGGGAAATGGGATTATTGATGATGATGTAATATTTTATTGTACGGTACATGTTAACAGGCTTAATCAAAGCACACTGCCAACAAGAACAGTACTGTACTGAACTACCAGATGGTTGGCATATACCAATGTATACCTTTATCTTCAACAAAGGTTTGTTTTCTAATCCTGAACACCTTAATGTAAACAGAGTGCCAATACTCCAGACTGGTACAACAGACCCCCTCGGTGGATGAGGGAGCCTCCATATTGGTACAACACCCCACCAGCCTGGTTCAGCTCAATAAGGCCTCGATCAATGCATGATGCTCCACCAGACACTACACACGATTCATCATCAAGTTCTTCTGACCAGGTTTGTGAATGGGTTTTCATCCACACAGTACAGTATTTTCAAACCTCATCTGCTTACAGTTTCTAGCTTTAATATCTTCATTGTTTGAGTTAAATACAGTACTCTTAGGTTTGACATACAAGATTGTCTGAATGGTACCTAATGATGCAACTGATTTTTTATTACCATACATTCTGAGAACACAACCAGACCAATCCTCTTCAAATGGTGTGTTCATCTACAGTACTGTACTTTGACAACTAGCAATAATATACTGTAGTAAAATAGTAATAATGTGCTTTTTTGTTTCAGGATCAGTATCCCTATCAGCATCGTCCAGCATTTCTGGAATATCTATATTAAGGCTGAGTGACCCCAGTGAGCTTAGAGAAGGACTGCCCACAAACACTAATAGCACTTAATTCACTACAACAATGCCAAGAAGAACCATAACAGAGCCCATTACACTAAACTGTATATTCGTATATTTTCTCCTTCCTAAAAAGCTATCTTACCCTCCTTTTCTCTTCCTGTATCCCATTTTCAATCTTTCCTTCTTCCTTTTATTTATGTTTTCATCCTCTTTCCCCATTCCCACATCTATCCTTTTCTCTGTGTTAACTCACTTTTCCTTATCTCTCCCATCTCTCTTTCCTCCATTTCTTCTCTTTCTCCCTCTTTACCTCCCTTCTCCCTCACTACCTCTTTTCTTTCCTGCAATTTCCTCCCTTTCACTCTCCACCTTCTCCCTCACCACATACCCTGAACACACCCAACCAACATCAAGTAGCTAATACAGCTGGTGGTAGATGCTTCTTAGATCAATGTTAATTATTCTAAAGTTCTTGTATTGGTGTCTAACAACATTAAAGGATCTGGGATTTTCATTTAGTCATGTTATATTTTAAATATCCTATATTTTCCCAACAAACTACCTTTTGGTTTGTGGATGCATGTGTGCGAGTGTATGTCCGTAGGAATGAGTATTTTCATTGTCGACTATCTTGTATTCTTGTATCAATAAGTGTACCGGTACCAGCTTGTCTGGCCACCCTCTTGGGGAGAGTTCTCGGAGGGACCAAGCATAAGAGCTATAGATAGATAGAATCCCAGTATTGTGGTACTGAAAGACCAAGACCAAGAATACGGTTGACCTTTGATAAAACACAAATCTCTACTTCTATCTACCACTTCATATTATACTCAAGCCATATTTAAGATTCCCAAATTTCTCCCCAGACTTTTGTGATTCATTCCTTACAAGCCAAGTTAATTAATGGTCATGCATTTGCACTGGTCAACATATGCTATCTAAGGCTTGAGGCTTGAGTCATTGTTTCTATTGGCTCAGTGTAATATTCCATTAAATACTGGACATCAGTACTGCTTCCCTCTGACAAGCAAAATCATATGGTGGAAGACACAGAAAAAAAGTGTTAAATCTTCCCATGTTACAGTGCATCAAAAGCCTACAGCACTATTGTAACCAAGAGGGGAAAACTGACCTTGAAGTTGAGTGAAGCCACGTGTCTGCCCTGGAACCTAGATCTGAGAGGAGGGTCAAGCGGGTGGCCCTGGTATGGTGGTGAAGGCAGACCCAGCGCTATCACTCGGAAGTTCTGGTCTACTCTCACCAGACGCATCTGGTCCAGCTCTTCCTGACTGTGCTCCTGTAATCATACCAAACTTACATTATACAATACACATTACACTTCACTATTCACTACGGACTCACATAGTGCTAAACTACTATAATTTAAAAACCAGCCATCACTTCTTTGGACAAATGTTCAGTCACTCCAAGAAGTGATGGCAGGTTTTCAAGCTGCTTCGATTAATAAGGATCAGAAAGGCCATTACAGATAATGATTATATGTACGTACAATACTATACAGTAATGGACGGTATTCCCTTACATTCTGCAAGGCTTTCAAGTTACACCTTAGACATCTTGGACCACATGGTGTGCAAACACTCACTAACATAACAAAACTGCAGTTACTCGCACACCAAAATACTCAACATTTGGAAGTACAGTAAAATTATTACAATTCCCTATGCTACCCTCATCACGTAATCCCATTACACTCTCCTATACTCTCCAAAGCTGAATGATGTTATATTAGCCCCTATTATTATTTCTTGTGTTATTTCTACCACTTTATTAATATAGAAGCTATTATCATAAAACCTAGGTAGGAGTGACCTGAAGCATTCATTGATAACTCCTACAATCCCATTTTTATGACAAATGCCAGTAATTTTCTAAAACACAATGCCAGGAGGCATAATATAATTCATATTTACAATAAATCCAAATAAAAATCATGAAGTTGGAAGAGATTGGCATCCCTATCATTACAAGAGGTACAATGGTTATGGCACAAGACAAATACGTGTTGACAAATAAATAGCTTTAACCTGTTTCACTTAATGGCATTTCTCTAGGAGGTTACCCAAGACTCACCTGGAGCAGTTTGTCGTATCGATTGGCAGCAATAAGTAGCCGTCCATCCTCTAGCTGCATCTCTCTATTCTCTAAAAGGTTGTTGAGGACTGGTAGTACATTTCTCTCAGCCTTCTCCACACCTTCCACCACTAGGACCCTCCCTTCCACTGCAGCCCGCACAGCACTCTGAAGGAATAAATTCTCATAGAAAAACCCCTACACATACTGTTACTGTATTCAGTTAGAGCAAGTTGAAAAATAGCAACTGACTTGGTTGAATGTACAGGCGACTGTATCACTGATTATCTAGTGATACCCAGAATAATCCTTACACCATTCAACATGGTACTGTACAGAGATAAAAATTATGTACAGTAGGCCTATACATCTGAACCCAGCCATTCCTCACCTGGTCACAGTAAAATGAGGTGCCAGCTTTGATCTCCCTGCGCTGTTTGAGGTCGGCCTCGGTGGTGTCTCTGGTTAAGGAGACAAACTCGGCCTCTCTCTTTGTCAGTTGGAGGAAGGCCATGGCCAGCAGTCTCCGGGCCGGCCCTGGAGGACCAATGAGGAATACATCTTGCCCCAGCTGGTCCTTCTGTAGCAGCCATCTTAAGTGTTGTAAGGTTGACTGTGGCAGATCACCTTTCACTGCAAGGCAGAGATAACTTGAAAACATAAATTACAATCTACAGTATTTATTAAAAGGAGTCAGGAGACTTTAGGAATTGCCTGAATTCTTCGTCTCTCCCAGATCCATGGAAATATCACCTATACCAGCTATTTCTCTACCCAAGAATACCCTCTTTTCAACACAACACAGTACAGTTGCGGTCAAATATAATTATCTATATAGGGGTAACTCACGTAAGAGTTTGCCAGCTTTCCTCTGTTCCTTAGATAATAAACTTTCCAATAAATAGGTTAACTACCATTTTTTAATTTAATACAAGCAGCTCCGCACTACTTAAAACAATAACATCATATGTGAACGTGAAAACATTAGACAGTAAATTGTTTGAGATACCCATATGTGGATGATTATTATTGACCGCAACTGTACATTAAGGTAATGCAAACCCCTTCTAGGGAAGTGAATAGTCCTTTCACAGAAGGAAAAAGAGGAAGAGGAGTGACAAAGAGAGCAATTGGGGTATAAGGATAGAGTTACTTGGAGACCACTCTTGCATAGCCACCTCCTTTTGGGAGCTCTTAGCTGGGAACTAAAAACGATTGATAATCAGTCTCATTTTATCATGCTTTTAATAAGATTACAGTTTGGCCAGTGATAAGACTAGCAGCATTAACCCCTTATAAACCCCTATTTTCATTCTCTTACACAGATACCAACAATGTGAAATACTCCTACTGAATGAGTCCAGAACACTACAGGCAGATCAAAAAGCATCAAGTGGTCATTGCTACTACTGTATCAATGTTCCGAACATCTAGTAAGGCAATGTACTCTAATCATGATTCAGGTCATCACCAATCAATCACAATTTAAGATAAATGACTCTGCACCATCATCAATAATAAACCTATACAGTATAGCATATACATCCTTGACCTACCAGCAGATACTTACAGTAGCCAATGGGAACAAGCTCTGGATGCTTTGGTTCAATGATTTGCTTTGTAACGTCTCCAATGGTCACTTTGGAAGCATCTGAAAGTGAAGTACAGTGCCAAATGTGTTATTTGCCATAGAGTATTATTAAAAGGAATCCTAATAACAGATTGCAGCTAATGTGAGTTAGGGAACATTATCTAAATTACTGTTATATCCAACTACAGTATTTGCCAAATATAATTGTTAGAGGATAATGAAAGTAAACAAGAACAGCCAGAGGAATTGGTAGAACGGATTGGGAATGTAGTACATGATAGGGTTGGGCCATGGGAGATTAGCCTGTGGATATTATTACTTTAGGATTGCCATTGCTGGGAAATAAATATGCCAGGTTCTGGGCATCAAACAATTTCCTTCAAAAACAGAATAACTTTCAAGTACATTATTCCAATCTCTACATTACATAACATTTCTCTTCTCCATTGGCACACCCTCCCCTCAAATATTCCTCCATCTCAACCCTCTTTTTTATTTTATCCTTCCATTATACTTCCACTATCCTCATTAATCATCTTTTACTCTTCACTAATCATTCCAGAACGATATACAGTACTACATTCTCTCAATTAAATACTGTACTAAGAGATTTTTCTTTTCCAAATTTCTAATCTACTCTATGTTAATCTATTTTCACTAAATTTTATATATATACTGTACTAGCGGAGGTACCCGGCGTTGATGGGGAAAGATGAACTCTGGAGTTTAGGAATAGTCAATATTAACTTTATAATATGGGAAAGCATTTCAGTCTTCTTGCGTTGGTCTGGTATGTCAATCCTTTCCCAAACGGACAACCTTATTACATTAAATAACATTCACCAACACACCCATATCCCTCACTAAGCCCTCTTCCAACCATCATCACCTGACATCACCTTCTGCTCCCCAAACCTTGCCCCCAGAACATCATGGAGGGTGGTCAGAACCCTTGGCTCTGACCACCTCCCAATCATAATCGCCTCAAAAACAAGAATCACCCCAACTGGCCAAAGACACACATAAACTAACTACAAAAGAGCCAACTGGGAAGCCTTCACTACCGAAACAGAACAACCCTTTGAAACACTGAACAGTACACCGATTACAAACATCAACACCACAGTACAAAAATTCAATACAATCATACAAAATGCAGACAAACAACACATCCCTATAAGCAACAGAAGAAAACACAACCCCAACTTTACAACAGAAATCAAGACCTCATCAGACAATGAGACACACTTAAACACACATCCCCAACTCCTCTCGCACAACACATTGCACACCAAATATAAGCACTAAATACACAAGCACTAGATGAGGACAATTAGCGGGCTCCCAGCCTTTGGTCCTCATTTTCTTTTAATATAGAAAAAAAATAAAAAAATAAAAAAATAAACAACAAAATTTAAGAACAGAAAACACTAAACTGGCAAAAGTTTTTCAACACACTTGATCACAAAACAAACACCAGCAAACTACAAAACTCTAAACAGCATCACACTGTCTAACAGCAACATTACACAATCACATGCAGCCATCATAACAACAGACACCTTACCCTCGAATAAACAACAAGCAAACACCCTCATCCAACATTTCTCTCATGTCAACCTCCTCACCCTCACCCTGAAGATTGACAAGTTATCAGACCTAAGAGACATTTCCCCACTGACTCAGACTATGCACCATTCACAAACCATCAGATGAATCACATCATCCACAACCTTAAGCAATCATCTGCCTGTGGCCCTGACAACATCAGTAACTTACACCTTAAAAACTTTGGACCACAAGGCATACATGCACTTACTAACATAGCAAACTACAGCCACAACACAATACCCAACATCTGGAAGCATGGAAATATCATCACTATCCCCAAACCTAATAAAGATCCCACACTACCCTCATCTCACGGTCCCATTACCCTCCACTACACCTTCTCCAAAGTTACTGAATGCCTCATCATTAGTCTAATCACACCACACATTCCCCTCGCATCCTCACAACATGGTTTCAGACCACTACACTCGACAAACACTCTTCTCACTGACCTCACACAAAGAATCTATGATGCCATCAACTCAGATAGACCCCCACACAGAACACTCCACACCACATTGGACATTAGCAAAGCATTCGATGCCATCCCCCGCCACTACCTCACAAACAAAATATGCAACACAAAAAGATGGCTAGCCAACTTCTTGGGAGGAAGAGGCCATGGCCCATCTTATATTTGCTGGTCAGTCATATAACATTAAAAGTTTCACCAACGGTGTCCCCCAAGGTTCTGTTCCATCACCCATCCTTTTTAATCTATACATGCACGACCTACCAACATCCCAGGCATCACATATATATGTAGCTTCCTACACAGACGACACAACACTCACATGTACACACAAAAATGCAAACACAGCCACACACATCCTCCAACCCTACCTCAACACACTTAATGCCTGGTTCACTACAAACAGACTTAAAATAGAACCCACCAAGTCAACTGTCACCCTTCTCATCAACTGGAACGCTGAACACCGCTACACACCACACCTCACCATAAACAACACACCTATACCACACACATACACACAAAATACTTGGCATAACATGAAACACATCTATGTCATTCAAACAACATATCACGGCTATCAAAAACAAATGCATACAAAGATTTAAAACTCTCAGATCACTTGCCAGCACAGCATTTGGACTCAACAAAGAAACCACAACCACAGTGTACAAACAATATATCCAATCAGTGATGGATTATGCAAGCCCTTCCTGGGCCTCAAACCTCACTGAGACTCATCTCAACACCCTTCAGACCATACAAAACAGAGCCCTAAAGACAATCATAGGCTGCACAGCTACCACACCCGCAGTCCACCTACACAATGAAACCAAAGTCCTCAAGATCAAGGACCACCTTGACATGAAAGGCACAAACACTTGCTGCAGCATCTACAAACCCACACCATCCACTACACTAAATGGCAAAACACCCACACATGTCAAGGAATATCAAAACAACACCCAGTACACGATACCATACACAAATACTATCATCTCTTACACCCTGCCCACCCCAAACCAGTCTCCAGAAACATATCCATACTCAAGTCACTCGCCAATCCATCCAAACACTCAAGAACAACACTCAGCTGCACGCACGACCTCCTGGCATCCACCCATCTAAATCATCCCTTCCCAGTGAGGACAGAGTCCACCTGGTCAGGCTACGATGTGGCCACCACCCGGCCCTTCTGACATATCAGAAGAAGCTGGATGGAGCCATTCTAGATACCTGTCCAGGATGCAACACAGCACCCCATTCTTTTAAACACAGTATGGAAGACTGCAATGCACACAACCACACTCGCCAACAACACAACATACACTCTGCGAGGGCACGGTGGGAATGCCCGGTTCAGGCCATGGTCTTCAACAGGGGTTCGGGGCTGCTCAGCCAGACTGCTTGAGGAACTTCAACAAAAACTTCCGACCCATTCTTCAATTTCTCACATTAGCATTCATATTACCAACTAATATTATTCTCTCACTTCAGCAAATATTTTCTGGACATAATGTACCTGAATATTTACATATCTGAAGAAACTGCCCAGCCGAAGGATGTCTCTGTACTGTTGGATTGGCAAGGATTCGGCTCAGTACATGCAGGCGCCCAAGTAAGGCTTTTTGCTGCATCTGGAATCAAGTGGTAAATGTTAAGAGTCAGTTTCAAGCCCTTAGCTTCATCTTTTTAGTTCATCTAAGTCTATCAACAAGAAAAAATCTGGAGAGGTTATTGTAGGTGTAGAAAACATGCGTATTTCTCGAGTCCATGAACACTATGCGTCTCGGTGAAGCAGGTGAGGTGACAGGACTTCTGCCGCCGACTGTACCACACCTCTTAGGAAGCTTATTTCCACTGTATCTAATCTAGTCTGCTGCACCTAATTCCATATCATCTACATCTGGGAGGCATAATATTGTAAAATACTATTCCACAATCCCATTTTCATATCTGTACTGTCCTTACAGTACTAGTCCATGATTTTCTTTCAAGAATCATGACCTCTCTGCAGTGCACTCTGTCATATTACCCTCTACATGCTTTCAAGCTGATAAAATGCTGTTCCCAAATACATTTTGAACTCCTTAAGCTCTTTTCTCTTCCAAATACTATATCATCTCTTATCCAGCTTTATACTCTGTTTGTATTACTTACCTGCTTGTTGATGGTAAGTATCATTGATAGTTGATATATCATAATATATACTGTATATCAACCCAAATTAACAGAAATGTTCTTTATAAAGAATTTGGAAATAAAGTCCTTTTTCATGCAAGCAAAACCACTCTAACTGTACCACAAGTATCTCCCTTTCTTTCCTTGACATAAGTCAGAAAGAAAAAATTCCATTGTTACAATCTTCCTTTCAGTTTTTCAATGGAGTATAAATTACAGTATACGCAAAAGTAAAGGGTACGGTACTACCTTTGTGGTGGTGAATCTAGTGCCGGGAGCCTGGCAGTGAAGCCCCTCCTCCCCAACCCTCACATTCACACCTTCAGCAAGAATGGTGAACTTGTTTCTTTTCCTTGGTCTATGTCTGAGGATGCCTGAAAAGGTACATTCTAAAGTTTATATAAATTTTGGTAAATAGATTGAAGCTGAGAAGTGCACAACTGAATTGGCTCAGGTCACATTGGGGGCAGATTCAATTATGCCTTGCCATGAAGCAAGCTGCCCATCTGTAAATGATCTGGTTCCCATCTCTTTAGCCCATTACTGGATAAAATGGAAAAATTATGATCCCTTTATCTATTTTATAATTACATTACCATGTATCACAGTAAACCTGGGAAGTTTTACTTTTATAATGCTATATGTTCATTTTATATAGTATTCTACTGATAGTTTCGTCACTGTAGTAGGATGGGTATTCCTGAAGGATAATTCCACCTGGACTTTTCCTAAATTTTTGTTTTTCAAGCATATGGTACTTTCTTTTGGTTGTTTTATCAATTATTTACCAAACCATTGTGAAGGAAAGAATCTATAACTTGACCTGACCTAACCTAGTATAACTTAACTAACCAACCTGACCTAAGAGGTATTCTCTTGGGTTATGTAGGTCTTGGTTAAGCTGGATTAAATCAGATCAGGTTAGAGGCTTTTTCCTCACGATAACTTGATCAAAAATTAATCAAACAACCAGAAGTATTCATGAAAAAAAAAAAAAAAATGGAAAAAATCCAGGTGGAATTGTTCTTCAGAAATAACTCAGATTCATCCACTCATTAAGCCACCTATATTTAATTACTAAAACAAATAATCCTCTACCTCATTAATCTACCTATAGTATATTTAATTACTAAAACAAATAATCCTCCACCTCATTAATTGATCCACCTATATCTAATTACTGAAACAACTAATCCACCATCTCATTAATTAATCCACCTATATTTAATTATTGAAACAAATAATCATTCACCTCATTAGCCTAATTAATAATGGAATTATTTCTGAATTACACATGTGCGATATATCTAATTTTCACTGTAATATATCCATGTCAAATATAGGTTTTACCTTGCGCAACTCCCGGTAGTCTGCAAAGGTTAGGTCCCGGTAGTCTGCCACGGTTCAGATTAGGTTAGGTTAGGTTAGGTCAGGTCTGCCTAATTCTAAAACAAAGTATTACTATTTGTGCTTGCCAGAAATTGGAAAACCCGAGCCAACTTTTGCCAAAAGCTGGGTGATGGGGTATGGCCAAAACAGGATATTTGCACAATAAATGGATGTTAAAATACAACAAATCACATGAAAAACTATGTGTTGTCTAAAAATCTAGCACATGTGTAACTCGGAAAATTTACCAATTTAATTACCGAAACATATAATCCATCACCTTATAAATTAATTCACCTATAGTTAAGTACAGAAACAAATAATCCTCCACCTCATTAATCCACGTATATTTAATTACTGAAACAAATAAGGTATTTATTGAAAGAATTACCATTTTGTAGCAGTGTTACCAGATCCGGCTAGGTCCCAGTATTTTGCCCCGGTCATTTCCTGTACTTTACCACGGTTATTTCCCGGTAGTTTGTCCAGGTTAGGTCCCGGTAGTCTGACCAGGTTAGGTCCCGGTAGTCTGATGTGGTCTAGGTTAGGTTAGGTAAGGTCAGACTAATTTCATTTGAATATGCCCTATCTTGGAAATGGGGCATTTGCAGAGGAAATGCCATAGAAGAAAATAGGGTATTTATTGAAAGAATTACCGTTTTGCAGCAGTGTTGCCAGATCCGGCTGGGTCCCAGTATCTTGCCCCAGTCATTTATTATACTTTATCACGATTATTTTCCGGTAGTTTGCCCAGGTTAGGTCCCGGTAGTCTGATGCGGTCTAGGTTAGGTTAGGTAAGGTCAGGCTAATTTCAAAATGCCCCATTTGAATATGCCCTATCTTGGAAATGGGGCATTTGCGGAGCAAATGCCATAGAAGAAATTAGTCTTAGCATGGTCTAAATAAGTGGGTAATGAAGGTAGAAAAACCGTACACAATAACTGTAATTCTTTCAATATTTACCACAAATAATCCTCCTCCTCATTAATCCACCTATATTTAATTACCGAAACAAAATTGGTATTTATTGAAAGAATTACCATTTTGCAGCAGTGTTGCCAGATCCGGCTAGGTCCCAGTATTTTACCCCTGTCATTTATTGTACTTTATCATGATTATTTCCCGGTAGTTTGCCCAGGTTAGGTCCCGGTAGTCTGATGCGGTCTAGGTTAGGTTAGGTTAGGTCAGGTCAGGTAAGGTCAGGCTAATTTCAAAATGCCCCATTTGAATATGCCCTATTTTGGAAATGGGGCATTTGCAGAGGAAATGCCATAGAAGAAAATAGTCTTAGAATGGGCTAAATAAGTAGGTAATGAAGGTAGAAAAACCGTACGCAATAACGGTAATTCATTCAATATTTACCCAAATATTCCACCTATTTAATTACCGAAAAAAAATAATCCTCCACCTCATTAATCCACCTATTTAAACCGAAACAAACAATCCACCTACTTAATAATCCTCCACTTCATTAATCCACCTATTTAATTACTGAAACAAATAATCCTTACCTTTGACCCAACGTGATGACCATTGCGTAATGTTTATCTCATAACAGCTGACAACGAAATTCAGGCAGTGTTGCCAACCCCTCGAGTCTTCTTCGCCCTACACAGACACTGATATTACCCATATTACCCTACATTTGCCTTCATTGCCCTACGGTTTAGCAAGTTAGGATGAAAATATTACTCAACTACTTGAAGGTTTTATTTATACTGATATATTATATATAAAAAAAGTGTCATTTCTCTTTACTGCAGGACTAGAATAGCCCTAACGTTACCGATTACCACATCGGCCTACAAAACAGCCCTGGCAGCAGGGTTGCCAAATGTCTCGGGCAGAATGTCGCTAGATATGCAGCAAAATATAGCTAAAAATAGTAAAAAACCGCTAGATTATTCCCAGCCCAAATAATAATACTGTAATATTTTTAAACAGGACTCAGGAACTCACCTTTGAATTAGAGGAAGGGGTAAAAAGACATCATCAGCGTCCTCATTTCTTGAAGCCGAAGATGATGTTCCTTCTTTGTAGGAAACAGAGTATGCCTGCATAGTGCCAATCTTGCTTGTGACACTTCTTGGGATTTCATAACTGTAACAACATTTCTCACTTCTTTCCACGCCAGAGCGAACACACAAAATTGAATTGACTGTGTCAGTATGCAGTCTGTTTCGAACTTTGGATTTTACTAAGTTCAGCTGAAAACAGACGCTCTACATCAACATTAGAGTGTGACATCAGCATTAGAGTGTGGGAGGGACAAAATATCCATTGATACTTGCTACACTATGTTACTACAATAGTTTGTTCCCTTCATATACTAAAATAAACCTTGACTGTTTGAGAAATAACTGCCACCCGAACTTATTGAGATAAAACGTTTTACCTCCAGAAAATACCGCTAGACGCTAGATGGAAATTTTTGTCGCAGTGTGAGCACTAAAGTCTCTAGATCTAGCTACTTTTCCGCTGATTTGGCAACCCTGCCTGGCAGCCTGCGTGCACGATGAAAAAGTTTTTTTTTCTAGAAAACATATATTATAACAATTCCACCACAACCCAGACTTAACCTACGAAAATATAACACAAAGTTAACAGCTTATAAGATAGAATTACTCCAGTATGACACAAAGAGAACTACAGGTAATATTATATACTACCCTAACAAACCCTAATAATGACAATACACGAAACCTAACAATAACAATAACCAAAACTCCGAAAGATTAGGGAAAACACTTGTGAGTGAGTGAATTACTATCTAAAGTTCTTAGACATATAAGGCTCCAAGATTTTAACCATCAGTCCCATTCATCTCTCCCCTGAATTAATTAATATTTTATCTACCTTATGGGCTATGTACTCCCATTTTTAGTATTGACTTTATCTCCAGAACTACCTTGCTTAATACTTCTTCCATCTTCACAACACGTAGAAAGAAAAGGTCCAACAAAAACATAATTTGAAAATAGATTCGTTACCATAATTGTACCGTAGGAAAATTATCATAATACCTGATGAGCCATGATCGTCTTGACAACAACATGTAAACAACAAACATTATAGCAAAGATTCTAATACTGGTAGAAGAATAGTCCACTCAATGTTATTTTGGTGTGTTGGCTGTGGCTGGCTGGGACGGTGGCGCCTCTAGCGGTCAAAAGTAATCAACACTCCAACTCCCACTTTCTTCCCATTATCCTGATTAATTTTTAAGTCGAAGTTTCTTTACTAGTAACGCACAGGACATTTAATACTAATCATTTAGCTATAGAATGAATAATTACATTAATTGTGATCAAACTGCATTCTAAATGACGATAATATCTTCGACAAAATCATGCATAATAATATAGGCTATTGCTAATCAAACCATACCTACCATTTAGGTACTGTAACTCCAATGTGCGATGATTTTTATCGGTTTATGACCTCTACAATTATGTTTCTCAACAATATTTTGATGTAAAAGTACAAAAAAAAAAAAAAAATACGCATATAGTTTATTCTTAAAACTATAAATCAATGAGATATAAGTATTGTACTGTACAATACTATATTATAGTAGGCTACACTAGCTGTTACCCCAACACCACTATGTGAGAGCATTCTTGCTTCCTATATTCTTACTTGCTGTGAGGACAAGACCGTTTTTTACATGTGCTTGAGAATAAAAATAATCTTGCTTGATATATGTATTAAAGGCAAATTACATAAGAAATTATATATCCATTCCCTAATATCAACGACCAACATATACCTATTGCTAAAGCATCCATACTTTAATAACATCCATGCACATCTAAAATGAGTAATTATTACCTGTTTATGATATCCACAATATTGTTTCTCAATAATATTCTGACGTATAATTGAACAAAAGAATAGCCATACAGCAGATTTTATAGACCATACTTATAACTACAAAACAATTAATGATCGAACTACAGTATTAGTACTGTACACTACGTACATACAGTATCATATTGTCATCACCAGTATATGAGAGCATTATAACTTTACCATGAGGAGCTGAGTAGCCTACTGTGTGTTTTAGAATCAGTGATTTCCTGCTTTCTTTCTTAGCTTGAGAGGTTCTAAAAATCAGGAATTACTTTCCTTATATATCTTGCTGTCTGCAAGCCTAAAGCCATAGTTTCAGTCTGGGGGTAAGGAAAGTATATATGCAATACTGTACTCCATCCTAACAGGAACAAATAGAGTACATACTGCAGTACAGTAGCCTACTTAAGAAAATAGAATGCATTAGGTAGGCTATCATCATCTGACACCAGTTAAATGTCATTACCACCAATATAAATACTGTTTGACTGTAGAACGCATAAGGTATCATCATCTAACACCAGTTAATATAAAATCAATACTGTATAACTATCACAATCAGTCAAATATGTACTACGTAACTTGCTAAGTTATGTAAAAAACTCGCGTTTCAGGATCTTTTCCAAAGCGCAAAATTGATAGATCCTTATACCACTTATAGAGTTGGTGGAACAGTTTACTGTTGAGCACCCAGTTATCCCCATTTCCGTCACAAAATCAACTTCAGCAAACCAAAAATATGAAAAAACGCACACTGCTCCTGTGTAAGTAAAGGCGCCAGCTATTAGTTATTCCCGTCTGCCGGAAGGTGCCTCTGCTCAGCTGTACAACGACGAACAAAACTCCCAGAATGTGGTCTATCCTTCTTACAGTACTAGTATCCTTGGTAAGTTGGTAGTAGGAAGTAAATAGCATTGTGGATGATTATTTCTTTGAATCATCGCTCATAATAAGACGTGTACCCAAATTAATTGTAATTTTTTTCACCCAGCCAGCCAGCCATGTCAGACAGAAGCATACAGTTGAAAAATTCCGTCAACTTGAAGCTTGTGGAGACAGGAGAGAAGGAAAGGTTGAAAGATATGTTACGGCAACGACTTACCGAATGTGGTTGGAGGGATGAACTCAAGGTAGATAATACTTCCATATTATCCCACCGGTAAATTTACAGAAGTACTGGGGGTATTTATTGAAAGAATTACCGTTTTGTAGCAGTGTTGCCAGATCCGGCTAGGTCCCAGTATTTTGTACCGGTCATTTTCTGTACTTTACCACGGTTATTTCCTGGTAGTTTGCCCAGGTTAGGTCCCGGTAGTCTGCCCAGGTTAGGTCCCGGTAGTCTGATGCGGTCTAGGTTAGGTCAGGTCAGGTCAGGTAAGGTCAGGCTAATTTGAATATCTTGGAAATGGTAATTCATTCAATATTTACCGAAAATAGTCTTAGAATGGTCTAAGTTAGTGGGTTATGAAGGTGTAAAAACCGTATGCAATAACGGTAATTCTTTCAATATTTACCCACTTATCATCTATTGTGTTTCTCTCGGAGATGCCCGTTTTCGAGATATTGCAAACATAATTTCACAACATATTGTACAAACATGATTTGGAAATTAGTCTGACCTAACCTAACTGGCAAATATTGAAAGAATTGCCGTTATCACGTACTGTTTTTCTACCTTCACTACCCACTTATTTACCGACCATTCTAACTTTTCTTCTATGGCATTTCCTCTGCAGATGCCCCATTTCCAAGATAGCCCTATCTTTCAAATGGGGCATTTTGAAATTAGCCTGACCTTACCTGACCTTACCTAACCTAACCTAGACCACAACAGATTACCAGGACCTAACCTGGGCAAACTACCGGGATATAACTGGTGTAAACTATCATAAATTGACCCGGGCAAATTCCCGGGACCTAGCCGGATGTGGTAACACTGTGCGGCCCTAGCAAAGAACACAGTACTTCTGTAATAATATCCCCACTTCTGTACAGTCTGCAAAAAAAGCTTTGGTAAATTTACAGAAGAACTGGGTTCACTATATTGTATATTTTAGTATTATTACCCATTATTTTTGACCATTCTAAGACACTTTTCATCTATGGTGTTTCTCTCGGAGATGCCCCGTTTTACAAACATAATTTGGAAATTAGTCTGACCTAACCTGACCTGACCTAACCTAACCTAGACCACAACCAGGACCTAACTTGGGCAATCTACCGGGACCTAACCTGGGCAAACTACCGGGATATAACCGGTGTAAACTATCATAAAGTGACTGTGGCAAATTCCCGGGACCTAGCCGGATGTGGTAACACTGCGCGATCCTAGCCAAAAACCCAGTTATTCTGTAATAATACCAAAGTTTTAGTTACAACACCCCTATGCATAGTTATAGTTAGTTAATTATTTCAATATAGCAGTGGTTCCAATAGGGCCGTATACAAGAACATTCACGGTGTATACGATGGCTGGGTACCGTACCAGTACGTCAGCTCCATTGACAAACAACAGAGCCATCGTACCAGTACCATGCCGTTGTTTACACCATGAATATTCTTGCATACGGCCCTAGATACCATGACATAATTATGTATACACGGTAGCAAGTATTTGTATACATGTACAGTCAGTAAAAAAAAATATTGGAACCACCTTTACTTTGAAGTTAACTAACTATAACTTCATAGGGGAATTCCAATACTTTTTTGCCAACTGTACAGAAATGGAATAAGATGGATGAGATGACCGCTTTTGTTTTACCTTATTTTCATCACCTCCTCTGATTGATTTCTATATACTTTCTTTGTATATTATTCTGTAATCCTGGGTAAATTGTTTGGTAATAGTTAAGAAGGGCCACAGAAAAGGTTATCTCTTACCAATTTTCTTCATATATTGGTTAGTGTTTGTTGTTGCTTTTTTAAGTCAGTCCAAGTGAGCCAGTTCATTTTGACCATGTTTGATTTCCCCTTTTATTTGCCCAGGTTAAGTCCCGGTAATCTGTTACGGTCCAAATTAGGTTAGGTTTGGTTAGGTTAGGTAAACTCAGAATAACTTTAAAACATATAGATATAAATTATTTAATGTGTTGTTTACTTGTTTAAATTATACCATGATATGTCATGCATTTCTTTTATTTTCAGGAACATGCTAAAGACATTGTTCGTGAACGAGGGCTACAGAAGGTCACAGTTGATGAGTTGGTGAAGGAGATTACACCTAAAGGGAGACGTAAGATTAAAATTATATGTATTTAATTATTAGTTTTATGGGTAATTCAAGATCGGTGATAACATAACTCAAAATTATAATAGAAAATTATCCTTGCACACATGGCTTATACCCAGTACATGCACATATAAAAAGGATGTAGAATGTATATGATATGATATGAATGTTCTTCTCTAAGATACAATACTTTGATACAGTAATTTGACAGTTACAATTCAAGGAGCCTATATTTGACTTGGTAAGTGGTATGTGCTATAATTTGCCCTTTAAATATTTACTTTGGCTAATATTAGATGCATATTTGTCAAAGGAGAAACTCTGGTTTCTTCCTGATAATGCCTGAATTAAATGTGTTTGGTAAATGAGACAAAGGTGTATCATGTCACTGTCATTGTATAAATGGACATTTGTATAGGCAAGATGAAAGCTAAAGTGGGTGGCCTGGATGCAAGGATTCGGTTTTATGGAAAAAATAATGAGATTGTGTATGAAAGAAAGGTTAGAGATGGTGTTGGCCACAAGAATTCGTACACTTACTAATGTGTTCAAGGATTTACAATATATAGGTAATGTAAGACTATGTAACTACAGTATAACATTATTATTAGATTTTTTGTTATGCAATCACAGAGTTGCTTGGTAGACCATTCATTTCAATACTTGCGGAATAATTGCCTCGTTTTCCTTAAAACCTGTGGCCAACTGTACAATACTGCTTGCCCTATCTTACCAGGAATTGTTTAATACAACTTAACTTAGTCTAGCTTACCTTGATTTAGTAGTCATATTCCCGATCCATTTTGAGGAAGTATTGTAATTGTAGATAGAAACCACAGTGAAATATTTAGGGAAACACTCCCTCAGTATGGTACCGGTATACCATTTTATGTTTCTTGTACCATAATAAAATCTTTCATGCCTAAAGGAGGCTCAAACAAATTGATACATTAGTATTCACAATAGATAAATTGAATGTTATTCCATAGTTTTCCTAGCCAAACTATGATCCTTTGTTCACTCCATTATTTGTGTGTGGTTTCATGGCAACTGAACATTTGTGTTGTGTGCCAGAATCCTACGTGAGTGATTATTCACTCATTTCAGTCCTTTTACACCCAAGCCAAGGGTCTGGGTACTTCTTGGAGGAAACAGAAATGGTGCCATCAACGAAGAATTATCAGTACAGAATATTATTAATTTACATGTTAACTTTACTTCCAGAGCTGGTGCCTGATGCAGTGAAACGCGAGCTGTTGGCTGAGATAAAAAAGTTTCTATCTGCGCAATCACAGTAGCATAATGGCAAGCACTCATTAATTTTTTTAACTAAGCTGATAAAGTATCATGCAGTACAGCTAGTGCAAGGGAAATATTTTTAACACACATTTAATTATTTAGCAGCCATGATTTGATTACAAGAATCAGCACAGTGTCAATATGTCATTGACAGTTTGAATTAAAATATGATATTGAATTTATTTTCCTGTTATTTGCCTTTAAGGATTTTTTTTTTTTCCCAATTTATACTGCTTATACATACCTTATAACTAATGATGTTTAATCAGATATTGTTTAGAATGTTATAAAGCCACTGTTAAGTGAGTTTGTAAATTACTGTAATTTTATTGCTCTGTTGCACAGTGGTGGACAAGTCTCTCAGCCATTAATTACCATATTTGTGAGTAAACCTGCAGCCTTTGCAGAAATATTTGTCACTGGTCAGAGTATATAAAAAAATCATTATTATTTCCAATTTTACATCTTGGGTTACCATTTACAGGATTAAATGTTCAAAAAGTCTCTCTTCCTCCCCATCCCCTCATCAGAGGATGGAAATAAAAAAATTTATAATATCCATTTGTTCTCCCTACAAAGTGTGGCAACAAGGGTGGAAAAATTAATGTTAAACTTCATAAGTGTACATACATACTGCATATTCAGGCCTTATATACCATACATAGGAAGTTCTCAAAAACGATATGAGTACAGTATTGATAGCATGGAAAAGACAGATTATTATCAAGGAAGAAACCCACATCTTAAGAAATGGTATGCTGTAATGAGGAAACTACACTGAGGTTGCCCTGCTTCAGCCCTCTAATATACCATATCTGATGAGAACCCAAGCAGAGCCAAAACATGTTTTTGTTTTGTTTTTTCTTCATGATATGCTGGTGTTTTTTTGGCATCTGTGACCGCAGTATTGCTAACAAAGACAAGTTAAATAATACTGCTTATGAGAGTGAGAGAGGAAAGGGAAGTGGAATTACTGAGAGTACGGAGATGATATATAATCACGGTCAATATTAATCATTCACATAATATTGTGGCTGGGTATCTCAAACAATTTGCTGTCTAATGTTTTCACATTCACTTATGGTGTTATTGTTTAAGTATTACGTAGCTGCTTGTAGTAAATTAAAAAAGATGGTACTTAACCTATTTATTGGAAAGTTTATCTGCTAAGGAACAGAGGGAAGCTGTCAAACTCTTACGTGAGTTACCACTATATGGATGATTATTTTCGACCAAGACTGTATGTACAGTCATGGTCAAAAGTCCTGTAACCTGGTGAATAAAAGAGGCATTTGATTGAAACTTATGAACCAGTGTTGCAGAGACCAACAGCTATAGTTTTGGATCATTTTTCGAAGCCATCTCATTGGAAGGTGTTGCAGAACTAGTGACCATGACTACAGCCATGGCTGATAGTGCTCGACCAGGGTCCAAGGAGTGTTGGAGAGCAACTGAACAGAGTTCGAACAAGTGAATTTTTCAAACCATTCTCAACGTTGAGAGAGGTTTAGAAGACACTTTCTTGAACTCTGTTCAGTTGCTCTCCATCACTCCTTAGACCCTGGTCCAGCACTATCAGCCATGGCTGTATAGTCACAACACTTGCTCCAAAGCTGCTTGTTGGCGTCATCTTTGACTCACTGGAAAAATACCATCAGCAAATAATGGAAGGCTGACACATGACTATCATAGAGAGAAAGGGGGGGGGGATATATGCTTTGCTCCCACAAAGTTCGCTTTTTCTTTAATATTGGAAATATGGTAGACATTGAGGTCTTGGGTTACATTGCCACGGACTTACGGATGTTAAGGGAGTGTGTATTAAAGGGAGTTACAAATTAAGTTTCTCCCTTTCTTACGCCATCATTATTTGAAGTGAATCAAAGCATCGAGGCCGAAACGCTATAGCTTCCTTTAATTATTAAGGGGAAAAATTTTTGTTGGTAAATTGGAAGGCTACTGATTCCTCCTAACTATGACAAAAAACAGACGGCTTCAATGTTACTAATGGGAGATCTGTTGTATCGTGGCATGGTTTGGAGGAATCGGAGACATTCCAATTCACCAACAAGAGAATCTTTCCTTAATATTGCATATATTTTTCAGGGCCCGTATTCAAAATCACTCCCAAGCTAAAAATTTTATTGATTAGTAAACATTTCATGGCAAGGATTTGGACCTGTCACTGCTTCGAAACCATATTATTGGCTCATACTCACAAGAATAGGAAAATCGTCCACTGCTTCGAATTGAGTCTGAAACACTCTGGAAAGGTTAGCAATGCAAACACACAAATAAGCGCAAATTCTGAGATGTTATGAGTACCAGCCCACTCAGTCTCTGCAGGTGTCGATGGAAGTCACGATCGAGGAGGAACAATGACTCCCACTACACCTTCCAGTCCCATTCCAAGAGGAGGCCCAGTTTACTGTATTCGAACCTAGTAATTAATACGTATGATCATTTGGAATAATATGTAAGAATGGAATTATGGGAAGGTATACTGGCCTCATGATTTTGTTCACTCCTTTCTCTATCATAATAACATCTAGGGAGTGAAGCCCAGTTGTAGCCACGTACACACATCTGCTGCTTTCATAACCGGTGAGAAATTCAGTTTAGGGACCCTGTGATGTAGTAAGAAAATTGGAGATAAACGAGTCCTTCAAATACTGCCACAAAACACCACCTATATGGAAGGAACTTGTTTCGTGGAATAGTCAGGATGAATCAGAAGTCTCCAATTTTCATAGAAGATCACAGGGTCTTTAACAAGTGTGTGGCCATCGCGACGAGATTTATTACTTCCTATGTCTCTTATGTTTCAGGGAATTTCTTTCTATCCAGGTGTGGTAGTTTTAAGCACAAAATCGAGGCTGGATGAGATATTTTTAGGTTAGATTAAATGAAATAAGTTACTTTGGATTTGATTAAGTTGTTTTGAAACATTATAATTATTAACTAAGATCGAGCGGCGAGAACATCTTGGAAGAAAATGCTGGACTTTTTTTTTTCCCCGTGCCATCAGATTGTTTGAGAATACTGCAAAGTGCATGACGTAACACAAACAGTCCCCATGCAGAAAACGTGGCAAAGATCACGTAGTAAGGGGCAACAATCCGCTCCTTCACCTGAGAGAGAGAGAGAGAGATGTTGTCTGGTTGTAAAACGTGGACCTACCAACATTCCCCACGAGGATTTTTTTTATACATATTTTTCAGACAAGGGTGTTTGTAGTATGTTGACTACTGGTAATGATACAGCCAAGAATATGCTATTGTGTACACGTTGAAGTTTGTTAAGTGGTAAATACACACCGTAATAATAATTTTCCCTGCATGGTGAACGAATTATTTTACATTTTTTTTTTTTTTTTTTTTTTTTTTTTTTTTTTATGTTCCGACACTGGACA
>JAWQEG010003223.1:47500-80000 GCA_033782935.1 Petrolisthes cinctipes
AATAATAATAATAATAATAATAATAATAATAATAATAATAGCCTACTATTACTACTACTACTACCAAACCTTCCATACTCTTTACTACTACTACCACCACCACCACAACCACCACCACCACCACCACCACCACTACTACTACTACCACTACTACTACTACTACCACTACTACTACTACTACTACTACTACTACTACTACTACTACTACTACTACTACTACTACTAATAATAATAATAATAATAATAATAATAATGCCACTAATCCCCCATTCACGCTCCCCACCACGACTCTTACACCTGTTGCCAGTGTTACAAATACGAACACTTTACGTCCACAGTCACGTCAGTTGAAGGTCACTCATATGTGTAAAAGACCTACACTGTTTATATTGTAAGGTGGATGTTATATGTTCTCTCAAGGGTAGATTCTCAATTATACACAGCGTTTTGGCGCACACACACACACACACACACACACACACACACACACACACACACACACACACACACACACACACACACACACACACACACACACATACACACACACAGTCAATCCTGTAAAGATATAAATAGGTAAGAACAAATAGGCAAATAGGTAAGAACACACACACACAGACACACATATATACTGAATATACATACATACATTCACACCCATACATATATATATATATATATATATATATACATACACATACATACACTCACTTAAACATACTCACACATATAAATACACACACACACACACAAACAAGGGGAAGTACAGTCTCACTCATAAATTCTAATACCGGTACTAAATTAATTAAGTCATTCAAAAGGACATAAGGGAGAATTTCTTATCCACACACAAGTTGCAAGTTAATGGGATTCTGTTGTTGTGGAGTCTGCATAAAAACCCTCTAAATACTACAACAAAACAAACCCTGTTGTCTTAAATACTGAGGTACTGTATAGTCTGTTTCTATCATCGTTTGTTGGAATCAGTATACAGTAGTCCATTACAGCGTGTGTGTGTGTGTGTGTGTAATTTATAGGATATATTACAGTATCCTGAAATAGTAATGGGTTACTGAGATTGGACAGAGCGATTGTTGGCAAGTGTACAGTACCACCATTCGAGTATGTGATTGTGTGTCTGTGAGGATGTATGTGTGAGTGTATTTATATATATATGCGTGTGTATGTGTGTGCTTGTGTTGGTATGTATCTGTGTGTATGTGAGTGTATATATATGCGTGTGTATGTGTGTGCGTGTGTTAGTATGTATCTGTGCGTAAGTGTGTGTCTGTGAGTATATAACATATGCGTGTGTCTGTCTGTGCGTGTGTTGGTATGTATCTGTGTGTTGGTATGTATTTGTGTGTAAGTGTGTGTCTGTGAGTGAGTGTGTGTGAGTGGATACCATACAATTATATATGTGTGTGTGCGTGTGTTGGTATGTATATGTGTGTGTAAATTATTGATAAGATCATACACTAATAGTTTTCTTAGATATATAGTGACGGAGATGAAGAAGGCTCACACAGACAGAACAATTGTTGACAAAATTTTTAATGTACAGTGCCAAGAGAGAGAGAGAGAGAGAGAGAGAGAGAGAAGTGAGAGGCTCTCCATGGTCAAGGCCTATCTCTCTCTCTCTCTCTCTCTCTCTCTCTCTCTCTCTCTCTCTCTCCTTGTTGACAAAATTCCCCGTCCCTCACCTTCCGTTTCGTGTATGGTACAGTATGGTGCGCGTGGGAAGAAAGGTCCCCTATTCTGGTGTCCTTTGCCACGTGGGTCAGAGGTTGTCCCTGCATTGAGTATTATAGTATCATTTTGTAGCGTTACCCCAAAAACATGAAACTGAAGTATACTATAAGTCACCTGAATAAAGAAGTTGTATGACTTAAGGACCCTGTGATCGTGTATGAAAATTGGAGACTTCTGATTCCTCCTGACCATGCCACGAAACAAGCTCCTTCCATATAGGTGGTGTTTCGTGGCAATATTTGAAGGACTCATTTACCTCCAATTTTCTGACTACATCATGGGGGTCCTTAAGGGGGTAGTACTGTGTTGATAAATTTAGAACAACAGATTCCTCCATGTATATTATTCCAAGCAACAAACAGGCCTCCATTATTTTTGTTCATCTGGTCCTGTTTCCTGACATACTCTGGAGGAATCAAGACGCTCTATCCCCTTAACGACCCCCGTGATAAACAGACATAAATATATAATAACTGACTAACTGACTGACTGACTAAATAACTTACTGTAGTGCTACCTATACCTAACTAACTTATAATGTACCTACCTAACCACTTTGCTATCTATTTATCTATCTTACTAACTTACTGTCTAACTGAATAACTTTCTATCAAACTAGTGATCGACTCGACAAACCTACTGTAGCTATTTAACTATGTAAACTTGCTGGCAACATAACTAACCAGCTAACGAAATAAATAACAAACAAACCAAGTAACAATCAAACCAACGAGGAGCTAAAAATGTGATGGTGTGATTCGTAATGTAGAGAGAAGCTTGCCAACACCAACACCACTACCACCAACACTATCACGAACACCACTACCACCACCAACACCAACACCACCACCACCACCACCATCACGAACGCCACCACCAACACTATCACAAACACCACTACCACCACCACCAACACCACCACCACCACCACCAACACCAACACCATCACCACGAACACCACCACCAACACAACCATCACCACCACCACTACCACCAACACCATCACCACCACCAACACCATCACCACCACACACTTCCCAGAAATGTGCCTACTAGACATACCTTACCCAATTAACTAACCTTACCCTTGAAGTGAATTACCCAACCAACTACCTTATCTGTGGATTGCCTTACCCTTGAAATACCTTACCCTTGAAATCCCTTACCCAACACTTGAACTACCTTACCCAACACTTGAAATGCCTTACCCTTGTACTGCCTTAACTAAATATCTTACCCTTGAAATGCCTTACCCAATCAACTACTTCAAACCTGAACTGCCTTACCTAATTGTCTTACCTGTGCATGCCTAAACTACCTAACCACCTCTACTCTTGCATATACTGTACCTGCCTACCCGACTAATTAACTCACTTTTGAACAGCATAGTCTACCATATGTACAGTTGGATACATGAATTCGCGGTACAGCCCAGGTGGAAGATAGCCATGCAGCTCCTACCAGTATATAATAATTCCTTTGCGACCAATAAAATACACCAGAGGCAGAAACTATGTTGTGGGATGACGACAATAAGTAAATGCCACACAAAAGTCACTGATTACAGGAGAGGGATATGCATCTTTCACCTGGGCTGTACCACGAAATCATGGGTCCAACTGTACAATACCAAAAATATCAAAACAATGATAGACTGTCGGTACAAGGGAAGTACTGTACACGTGGGATGGTCTTGAAATGTATTGTGTTCATTTAATAGTGAAGGCTACCGATTCCTCTAGACGAAGTTAGACTACAGACCAGACCAGCCAAATTGAAATAATCTGTGTCTTGGAATAGTTTGGAGGAATCATTTGTACAATACCTAACACTTCATGTGCTTGTTATAATGAGCCTCAGTGAACCATGTGACTGACTTTGAACGTCGTCACCAACATTATCGTTAACTTCCTGCCTGGTCTTTTTTATCTGATATCTTAACACGTCACTGAGAGATTCCACAGGTAAATAAACATACACTGGTGTTATCAGAATGAGATTATCTATATATATATATATATATATATATATATATATATATATATATATATATATATATATATATATATATATATATATATATATATATATATATATATATATATATATATATATAAATAACAGTTCAAAACTATCACAAATCATGTACTGTATAATCAAGGAATATTGTACAGCAATGTTTTCTCGTTACAGGAATTGGGCAGAATCTAAGAACAATAATAATATAGTTGATCGAGTGAGGACGGTGGATCAAGATGGTGAGTGTTGTGTGTAATGTGTTTACTCAGACCTTCTGGCGAGCTGTGGGAGTCGACACACACCACCATCAACAACAACAACAAACAGAGACCGGAGTCACCGGACGACACTTTCTCTCTTCCCAAGCACAACCTACCACTCATCCTGTACAACTGTCCCTTAATGGTCCACCGGACACAACACAGCTGTCCCATCTGTCTCATACCCAATCGAAGCCTCAAAATGTGCCCCATCCACAACTGGACCCCAAACAGCTGCTCAGTGTCTATTTAGATTCCTCAACAACAATGTCACACGTCTATTCAGAGCCCCATTACCGGTCTGCCACACCTGCCTTGCCTTTACAGCTGCCTCATAATATCAAGTCAGAGAAGAACTCATACCCGCTCCACTCTGTTACTAACCTCGCCCACACTCAGGATAATGGCGACAACACCACCCAGAGCAAAATTATTGTGCATAAAGTGACAGAAAATAATGTTAGTTCAAGTTGTGAGAAATTCCAAACCTCGACGACAACAACACCAGCAGATCACATCGACGGCGACCAATCTAAATCCTCTGGTGACCGCGATGACACCTGGGTACTGCTGGGCTCATTGGATCCTGAGTGTTCATCACGTAAACCGCCACCAGGGGAGGGATCAACATCGGGATTATCTTTGTTTACGTCTCCTGTTGTGACTTCAGTTCCAAGCATTCTCGCCTCTTCATCTCCTCCTCTGCATCCCCCAAATAATATATATGAGGCTGAAATTTCGTGGTTCATAGTCCCTACATCAGTGACTTCAGACTCTGGTACTAAAACTTTCTCTACATCAACATTAGTTTCGTCTCCACATCCACTAGAGGACGAATCTGACGTGGGAAAATCTTGTATCACATCTTCCTGGTCGCCCGTGTGCCAAAACAAACATCCGAGCATATCAGGGTCCATGGGTACTAACGTAGCCTCTTGCTCTCGTTCACATTTGCCGTTGCAGAATAAAAGAGATTCGGGTACCCCAGAATCTACTTATAGCACTGCAGTCTCGTACTCTCTATTGTCTTCGTCTCCAGTTTCCCGTGAAATATCTTTAACCAGAGGAAGTTTAGGATGTGAGGAGGAATGTGACTGGTGTTGTTCAGACGAGGGTGAAACAGTGGATGACAGTCAATCTCAAATGAAACACAATGAATTTGATAATAATCTTATCAAACTTCAAAACAGCGATCTTTGTATTCACCAAATTCCTTTCGTGTCTAGTGAAAATAAAAGGAAAGCCACAGAAAGCATTCAGGTAAATAAATGTCCTCAGGAATCTACAGCTCCATGCACCGGGGTTATGCGGGACAGAGAGGTTACAGGCGTCGAGATTATCAATGAGGATAATATTATCTTTCCCGAACTCGCAATAGAAGCTGCTGATGAGTTATTTGACGACGAGAGAGAAGGTTTGGTGAGCAGTGAGGTTATGCGTACTGAGGTTATCTATGAAAATAAGGTTGACTGTATCGAGGGAAGCCACGAGGACGAGGATACGGGCACCGAGATGACCCAAGAAGATGAGTTCCTGGACAAAGACAGAGGGATGGTAACGTGTCATAAAGTAGTTTACCATGAGTTGATCCACGAAGACAAAAATGCATGCACCATAATAACAAACAACCACAGAAATATCCACACCGAGGTTAAGTACGAAGGCGAGAAAGTCTGTCGTGAAATTGTCCACGACGATGACAAGGAAAGAGATGTGGTGGTGACGTGTGATGATGCGGGCTCTGGAGGGGTGCTATACCCCGGTTGGCAGTGTTGTGATGATGATGATGGTGTTGTTGTGGTAACGTCTGGCAGCGAGGCGGTAGGGCCAGACGTAGCAGCAGCCTGTGTGAAGTGGCTTCGCCGTCAGTGTGTATTTAGCCAAGGTAGTGAAGGGGAGTGTGACTTTCCTGTGTATCAAGGGGACACCACTGAGACCGCGTGTAGTAGCGACATGGATCACCACCAAATTCAAGCTGGGTCATGTGATACTGTCACAGCATCCCAAGCACAAGAACAACAGGGCAAGAATAGTATAAATACTACACCCATTACAAGCCAGGGTATTCCTAATAACAGAGTCCAAGTGAAAGAAGACATTAGAGACTTTGATATATACAGTATCACACAGCCAGGTGGGGAGGGACAGTACCCACCCTTACCAGCACTCCCCAATCTGTCAGACTCCTCGGACACAGAAGAGGAAATCGAATCAACTTGTGGGGAAGGAAAAAGCAGGAGGAAGCGCAGGAGACCACCGTGGGGACAAAGAAGAAAAAACCAAACAGGGAAGAGGTTGAAAGAACTAACGCAGGGTGATGATGTGATGTACCCAGTGACGTATCCTGCCTTTACCCCTACCTCCACCTCCACCACCACCACGCCCACCACCATAACCACATCCCTCCCCTCCTCCTCCACGTGTATACCGGAGGAGGACGAGGTCGAAGAGGATGCGGCCACAGACGAAGACGACGAAAGTGAAGACGACGACGAAACTTCCACTGTAGTACCAGACGACTTCGGCAACGAGACTGATTCTGATATTGAAGTCCTCGCACAGAGTGGTGAGTACTTCCCCTCCCCTCCCCTATTGTTTTATTTAGCTATACGTGCTCTTAATGAGATCTGGGCCGTCACACACACACACACACACTGATGAATAATGCACTTACATAATTATAATGAGTACAATCTTTGTCACTTATAACTTGATTAGGACAAGGCTCTCATCCAATAAAGAAATGAGGAGCTGTTTCTTTTATAAACGAATAAAGTGAAAGAGATAAAAAATATTCATGCTTCTCATTAACGCGTAAAACTGAGATACGGTAAAATGATTATAGTAATATACCGGTACTACAGGTGCCACGCCCACCTCGAAACGTCAGACAACATAATATATAACTAGTGTATATTGATGGCATTTTATGTGGTTTGTATGTTTTTTTTTTTTTTTCAATAATAAGATACCGTACTTAAGGGGAGATTCTCTTATCGGTGAATTGGAAGACTACTGATTCCTCCTAACTCTGCCAGGAAACAGATCACCTCAATGATACTGTACTATTATGGGGGATCAGTTTCGTGGCATAGTTTGGAGTAATCGGAAACCTTTCAATTCACCAACAAGAGAATCTCCCCTTAAGTATACCTCTCGGTCTTGTGTTGTCTTCTCCTTAAACAAAGAATGTATTAATAATAAAATCTGTAAAAAAAAATAATGCTGCATCTATAGACTGTAGAGTAGGAACAAAGGTCATCAAAATAATGGTTGAGTAGTAACGTTGTACAGTCACGAGCCATAATAAGTATTCAGGTCTACTTCCAATAGCCTGATGGAGTTTTAACCATAATTAAGTTCCAGCAAGTCTGAGGCAGGATAAGCGTTGTTATTGGTTCACTTTTATATTAAGTGATTCGAAACTTTAATAAGACCTGGTTACTTATCGGGGCTCGTGACTATACACGTATGTATAGTCACGAGCACTAATAAGTATACAGGTGTGCTTCGAGTACCTAGAGACAGTAAATGAATACACAATGAGATCTCCATTGGAATTAATTCGTTGTTAAATTGGACTGTTCAAAGCTTCAACCAAACCTGTATACTTATTAGTGCTCGTGACTGTACTGCTGTATTATGTATTACTCCAACTGGGTGGGCTGTCGTCGAGAAACCGTCTGCTCTAGATCTCGGGCTTCGACTCAGATGAGCTGGGGTTTATGGCTTGCGAGTGTTTAATTAACTACATACAGTACACTCGCGGTCAGAAATTGTGTCCTGATCCTTTGGCAAGATGAATCGCAACTAGCCGAGCTTTGTTGATTCGAATTACTGTGTGTTGTAGGGAGACGCACCGTTGTTCGAACCTTTAAAGCTAGGCTGTTTGAGATTCATTTTGCCAGGGGATCGGGACACAATTTCTGACCGCGAGTGTACACTCGCCAGCACTGCCGCATGGTACAGGGGCTCACACATATTCAGAGACGTAGCACTACTGTCATTATGTAGCTCGAAACAATCCAGGTGTGTGAGATGGAGTGTTCTCGATACACCAGCACATGAAGTAAATTTTGTTGCTTAACGAACTGAATCACTTAAATTTCTTAAACATGTTAGTCCCTGTAACACGCGGCAGTGCTGGCGACTGTACATAATAATATATACTGTAATTATTTTTATATTTGCCTTGGTTTATTTCTTGTCTCATCCTTACATACATACACACATACATACATACACACACATACATACATAGTCACCGTCATTATGTCTCGTCTCTTTCCTCTTGTCATGGACTTTTTTTGTTCTCTTCCCTCTTTTCTTCTTATTTCCTTCCTGTTTGCTGTCATACCTCTCAATCACCTTTTTTTCTGACGCTAAATGACCTCGCTGTTGCGGCGCCTAATATCAATCAATCAATCATGGACTCTTGCTTCTCCTAATTTGCGTTTTTGTTGTTTTTCTTCATTTTTTTTCTTATTTTGTGTTTTTCTTATCTTCTTTTACTTGTGTGTTGTTTTTTTCTTATTACAATGTGTTTTTTTTTTCTTATCTTCCCTTATTGTTTTTTTTCTTCTCTTAGTTTGTGTTGGTTTTTTCTTCTCTTAGTTTGTGTTGGTTTTTTCTTCTATTTCTTTGTCTTCTCTTTGTGTTGGTTTAATCTTTCTTCTCTTACTTTGTTTTTTTTTCATCTCTTACTTTGTCTTGTTGGTTTTTCTTCTTTTACTTTGTGTTTTTTTTTTTCTCTTACTTTGTGTGTTTTTTTTTTCTCTTACTTTGTGTGGTTTTTTTTTTCTTGTCTTACTTTGTGTTGGTTTAATCTTTCTTCTCTTACTTTATGATGATGTTGTTGTTGTTGTTGTTGTTGTTGTTTACATTGTTACCATAATGTCTTTCCTCTTGTCTTGGTCTCTTGCTTCTCTCAGCCCCTTCCTTCATGGCCATCGTAAACATCTCGTTATCTCTAAACCTTAGTTAGCTTTGTGACTCTTTGTGACTTTGTCGTTCTCGGTATTTATAGATGGAATACGCAGACTATACAGTACGTACTCTCTCTCTCTCTCTCTCTCTCTCTCTCTCTCTCTCTCTCTCTGATGCCGCTGCCAACACAAAGATCTCACACCGTACTTTGTTAAACTGGGAACTGGGGCAACATCTCTAAAGTTTTGTGAGGTTAGGGAAGTATAATTAAGCTTTCGTAAAAGTTGGCACATGATCCTTCACCCAAATGCACTTTTCTTGTTCCGTGTACGGTATAGGCTATATGGATTCAGCCGACACCGTTTGCGCTGAATGTATAGTACTATGTTCTAGTGTCGTACAACGAAGGTCGTGTAACACTAAAATTATACTGTCAATAGATAACAAGGGGAATGAACTCTGAAGCCGAGAAATGTGCCTAAAATCCGTTCACCACCATTCATCGTCTTGTGAGGCGGAAAGAATATTTAGTATGAAACAGTAAACCCATTTACAAACCATCGTTCATTATTAAAGAGAAGCTCTTACTACAATCAAGAACACTTGATGTGATAATAAACAATATAAGATTTAATAACTTGTGATTGATTGATATTAGGCACTGCAACAGCGAGGTCATATAGCGTAAGAAGAGGTGATAGAGAGGTGAGACAACAAGCAGGAAGGAAACAGAAAGAAAAGAGGGACAATTGAAGACCTGAAAGGGAGAGGCTGGGGCCGAAGGGGTGCCGAAACCCTTAAAGTATTGGCCACATCACTACAGGCAATACTCACCTACGGGGGATAATCTGTGAAATCATTATATGTTTTCGTTTAACTAACTTCCAAATCATTCTAAGAATCTCATAAGTTTAAGGCCAGTATGTTATTTTCATAAACATAACACCAGACATATTGGTAACTAAGATTGTTATTGGAAGAATACCGGAATTGCTTTGTTATTGTGAGTGCAGAAAGATTTCAGAGGAGATTACTACGAAAATAAGAAAGAACCTACCTTAACATTTCAGTTATAGGTGGAAGAACAAGTTATAGTATGTAATAATCTTCATAAAATGACACTGATTACAGTTTATCAAAGGCAGATTCAGATATTTTTCCAATCCCATATAGGCAAGCATATTTTCCTGCCAATGTGGATTTTCCCTTTCCACTAAATTATGAGTTTGATCCATCTGGGTTTGACGTTACTTGTTGGTCTATAGGTCTCCTGAAACAATGGGAGGTGCTGAACTTTCCATTCTAAAGTATACAGTAATGTCTGTATAATCGAAGCGAATGTCTCGTGTCGAAACATAATAACGAAAGTCCAAGGGATAATAAACACCCATCACCAAAAAGTTCCTCATAGTGTATCTCTTTGTAAAGTGTACGTACGTGCGTAGTTGATGGTCTCACCACACCAGGATCACATCAAACACCACCAGATGCAGGGTAGCCAACCAGCCAATCACCATTCAAGCTGCGTATGGGGTGACCCTGGTCCAGGAATAGTCAATCAGTGGGACCGTCTTTAGCAGCCCATGCAGCATCGTCCTTCACTCAGCCACCTGTCCACGCCACTATAATATTCCATCCTTATTATTAACGGGAGATTCTTTTGTTGGTGAAATGGAAGGTCTCTGATTCCTCCAAACTATGCTACGAAACACATCCTCTATTAGTACCATTGAGGGCGTCTGATTTCTGGTATAGTTAGGAGGAATCAGTAGCCTTCCAATTTAACAACGAGAGAATCTACTCATAAGGGAGAGTGCCTTGATTCCTCCATAGTATGCCAGGAAACAGATCTTGATTAACAAAATTCATGGTGGCCTGTTGCTTGAAATAGTTTGAGGGTATCCGTTCCCCTAGATTTACCGACTACAGTACTTCCCCCCCCCCTTAAAAACCGTATATCGCATAAATTCAGAGGGTTACCATTATTTTGTCAAGTTTTAGGCTACAGAACCCTCCACAGTGTACCAATAAACAACACGTAGGCTATACCGAAGGGTTCTGTTTCACGACACAGAATGGAAGGATCGCTAGCAGCATCCAGTCACTACATAATTATTGATCTCCCTCATCATTAAACAAATACGGTATATATATGTATATATATATTGCTCTAATGGAGACTACTGATTCCTCCAAAATATATATTATTAGAAAAATTAACACAATTATAAAGGTATAGCCTGTTTCTTGGAGTAGCCCTAGTGTGGAGGAATCTGTTGCTACACTTTGTAAATTTTGCCAACAGAATAATACTCTCTTAAACTATTTACAGTGCATGATAGCAGGTACAATATATGCAGGAGAGAGTGTGTGCGTGTGTTTGTGTGTGTGTGTATGTTGTGGTCCAAATAGATATCTGTGCCACAGTTCTCAACATTTCTATAATCGTTCAGTTGAGCCATTAAACAATTATGTCTACTTTTGTATAATATTTTCTGACCACCACCCGACAAATATTTTCATGGATGCACTGACGACTCTATATTTATATTTTGCATTCCTGTCTCTACAATAGTATTCAGGCCTGGCAGCGTACTATAGATTATATTATTATCCTACTATAACTCGCAAATAAGTATTTCGAAGAAAATGTATGCTGGAACTTGGAAAGAGGAAGAAACAGGATAATGACTGTATTATGTCTACATTTAACTTGGTTTCCTATTATCACAGTAATATTAGTAATGGATTTATTTTCTGGAAGAGCATACAAGAAGCTGCAGTGTACTGTACCTGTCATCATTAGGAAGTTATATAGATTCTTCTCTTTGTGTTACTGCAAACGATGGTACACACGCCTTAGAGGGCAGCTGTTGCAAGGACACTACTTAGTTATTATTAATTATCAATACTGTATTATCTGGTAAATACTTTGTATGTACGGTGAGTTATAACTGTTAAAAACATATATTCTCTCTAAATAATATGCCTTGTAAAGCGGACGGTATTTAAGTGTTGCGTGCATGTTTTGATAAATAATGTTTGTATGGGAGATATGGCAACAACACGGATCATACCACCTCAACTCTAGTGACGTCATTGAGGTAAACATATCCACGTGTTCGTTTGTTTCTTCACCTCTCTGGCCTCGATACTTCGTTCGCCTGTTGCCTATAAGTTCAAGTTTCCTTTTCACTCATCATCTATATGTATGATATAGGTAAACACAAACGATATATTAATAGCGAGGATTATTTACCACTGTTGTAAACCGTAGCTCACGGTTATATAAGAGCAACGGTGAGAAAATTGGCATCGTTGTAACAGAAATCGCATAGCCTAGGCCCTACGTCACTCAAGTAGGATGTTATCAACCACAGCTCGTTCTACCCATCCACCTGGTTCTACCTAGCCAACCCAGAATATCGATTGAATATGCTATGTCGGTACACTTCGTCATAGGGACCAGTTCATCGACAACAAAGGAAAACACGTCCTTGTCCCTTTAATTAAGACGCAGTGAATGTCAGGCTCAAATTTTCATAGTTTATACAATAACCCTACTGTATAGGATAACAGAATTGTGAGTAGTAACGTGTAAATAGGCCTATATGGTGTGGTTAACAGTGCAATCGATGTAGCATCATATTGGCCATATAACTTCTTTTGTACTGTTATATATATATATATATATGGTGATTCAGCATTCCATGCATTAAATTGAATGATGACATTCTTGGGTCATTCTAAGCAAATATGCTTCTATGATGAAATGTCGAATTATACATAGTTTTGCTGTTACAATACATTTATGATACTGTATTAAGGAAGGCAAAATGTGAAGGGAAACTCGCCTACATTTCTGAGGATATGTTTCAAATTTTTGTAGTACAGGAATAGAGTGTTGCAGATGAACAAACAACACTTTGAACATATTCATTCGATTGTAGCAAAAATAAGTACGTAGCCTACACTGTAGTGATCAATGAATAAAGATGTACAAAATCAAGGTGCATGGGATTCCTTTCACTTTTTGTCTTCCTTAATACAGTATCATAAATGTATTGTAACAGCTAAACAATGTATATTTCGACATTTCATCATAGGGATATTTTTGCTTAGAATTATCCGGGCACTGGTCATCATTCAATTTAATGCATCGAATGCTGAATCACCATATATATATATATATATCTATATAATCTGTCCACCGTTCGGATAAAGTAATGAAATTTGGTCATTTATTGGATACCTCTTGTAATCATGGAGGTATAATATAGTTACCTCCATGCTTGTAATGTTATATTGCTTCTCTGCAAAGGTTTCGGACAATATCAGCCAGCTGGGTTGGAATAAGATGCTAAAGGTTGCCATAATCTGAATTTCCCTTAAAAATTTTCTGTCAGACATAAAAGATAGGTGGTTGCATAACTATATGCAGTACATATACAATACTTAGAAGTTTAAATACTATATCCATAGGTACTCATTGGGGTTTGTCATCTAATTTTTTTTGTGTTAAATATTTGTGTATAGCGGAAATTCTAAAATCTTCCATACGCGGACACGTATAAACAAATTGTTCAAGTAGCTGCTTAAAGATTTGATGTTAGAATAGTTAGTTACTTATCAACGTCCCTTATTATCAGGATATAATTAACGTACATACCTGTCGAGTTGATATTGGTGACGTGTGAAGTGATACAGGTTGCACCTGGGTGGGATTTTCCTGGATAGTCATGGCAACTCTTTAAATCGTGGCGCGAGATAGCTAGAGCAGTGTTTCCAAATATGGGGTATTTTCTCTAGACATGGGGAATTAGAGGTACCAATGGGGAAATTACAGACAGATTGTTCAAGAATATATGGGGAAATTTCTACCAGACGAAATATTTCAAGTAGATTGTAAAATGTGCGACAATTTTCAAGAGTAAACAGGAAATTAATGAGATAAAAAGGGAAATTCTGATGTTGAAGTTGGGGAAATTTCGTTAAGCAGACCTGGCACCACTGACTAGAGCTAGAGCTGTCAGAGTCAGACTGTCAGTGTGTGTTCAGAGTGTGTTGCGTACATATGTCTTCACTCGTTCTCTTCATTATAGGTTTCACAAATTCTTCTCTATTCACAAAACTATAAGTGACACTAAGTTGAGAATAGTGGTACAAGATTGCAGGCTGGTTCAAAGCTGTTCATTGGTGCCTGTCATTACCATATTCTTTGTGTAAACCTCCAGGTCTTTGTTGTGACACTTGGGTGTTGGGGTGTGCGTAGGTTTACTCAGTGGTATTATACACATCTACTGTTCCTGGCTAAACCAAGGCTGACACAATGAATACACCACCAAATATGAGTAAGTATACTAATAATATTTTGATCAGTGTAATGCCAATAAACATGTGCTTTTTAATTGATGCAGTAGTATGTGGCTGTTGCGTTGGTTGTGTGTGATGTTGCAAACAATATGTTGATGCATAACATAACATCATTTACTTTTGAATCAATCTCGTAATGTTGTTTGTTATGATAGGGCTGCGATGGATGCAAACAATAAGTTTTCATATCTTCATAAATCACAACAGTCATAATCACAGTATGAGGAATTTGTGTGTTAAACTGGATGTCACACCCATTCTTGGCATAAAGGTCCTGTCGAAACTATTTCCTTTTCTGCAATTAAGAATTTGTGGGATTCAAACTTGAAAAAATAATCCATGATTCGTGTAAATCTTGATGTTTACGTTTGTTTTATGCCTGTGGTAAACTCATCAGAACAAAGCTGTAATAAAACTTGTCTACGGCTGGACTTACTGGAGGATACATCTAACTACATTATGTAATTCTAACGGTAAATAATTAATGATTCAGAATTAAATTTAGTGTTAAATATTGGAAGAATAATGTTAAGTGTCTGTTTATAAGTTTGTCTTTGTTCTCTATCAGTAGCCTATAATTATTATAGGCTCTGCAGTATATCTTTCTAACGTTAAATGTATGATTATGTTTGTGAGTATTGGGGAAAACTTTGTGGTAATGAGTTACCAGAGAGAATTAAGAAGGCCAGAGGAGATGTCTTTGTGGTATCCTAAATGTTGATTGTGCACTGTAAGAGATTCGTACCCTGAGAGAGTGTGGATAAGCTAAGCTATTGTTTTTGTTATGATCCATCCACCTTCTTGCCACGTGTCATGCTCATTGCGCCTCTGATAGAAACTCCTTGCCCGTACTTGGTCCAGACTTCAGATACCTCTGATTTATAACAAGTTTAGCTGACTGATCCCCTTCGTGGGCCCTACCTGCTGGTACCCTAGTGGGACTGAGGGAGCTGGTACCCGGATTTTCTATGTTCAGGCATCATTTTGGGATGAATTTGGGCTTCCGTGTAATATATAGTAATCATTTGATACGATATGGCGACGTTGGTTCAAGACAAGCAAACAACCGTTCTCGCTTTATATATATATTCTGGTATATAACTAGTTATTAACTGCGTCATGGTAATTTCTGGATACCCATATTTGGGTACGAGGTCCACATGGTACTTGGTGTTTCTTGACAAAATTTTACACGCAGTATTATAGGCCTCTAACCTTTGTGTACCCGTGGATTCAGGGTCTCAAGGTTTTAATTAAAGAAACAGGATTGCTTATTCATTAGGCTATATATAAATATCACATGACCATGGGAAGTGGATGCAAAATAACCACAGGATTATAAACTTTACGAAAGTTCTTTTTGTTTGTCCTATTATTGCTCTTGTAATTATATGTATAATAATGAAAAAGAAACAACTGGTACCATTTACTGTAGTTGGAGATGTGGCAACTCCGCATCGCATCATGCGTTGGGCGGAATGGGCGGGGCGAAGGTAGTTGTATTTTTTCTTTCTCTCAAGTGAGCGTGGGGTGTTGTAGAATTTCTCTTCACTCTAATCCTATTATTATCGCTATGTTCCATTTGTATTCGATAAGTACTGTTTCGTACATACCGCATATGTTGATTAGGCTAGGGTGCTTTGTAGATTAGTAATGTAACATATATTGATTAGGCTAGGGTGCTTTGTAGAGTAGTAATGTAACATATGTTTCAGCCTCGTATACGCTTTAGGATTCCGAAGCTCTAACGGTTTCGTGAAAAGTGGAAAAGTTGCGAGTGTGATCATAGCCTACAATAGTTGGGCACAACTTTTGATACAGACTGCAGTGACTTAGTTACACGTGTAACAGCTTCCCTCTAGCAGTGAGCTGTAGTGAGGGAGAATTTCTTGACTGAGATCAGCAGCAATTTCTGATGAACTACAAGCAGGACCTCACTTATCGAAGCAATTTTTTCAAGAGAGTACGGTACATAAAAACATAAATTACCTTCTTCGGTTACTATCCTTTGTAAATATAATTTTGCATCAGCTGTAGGCTACTTGAGATCCAATCACTATTCGTCTTGTTATTGCGTTTTTCTGTCGCACTTGCTCCTAACAGTGTCTTCCTGTCACCATTATCTGGTGATAAGATGAGACTATTCTTAAATGAACGGGTCAGGTAGTGCTCTTATCTCTCCTCGAGGGAACGTGACTGTGTTAAGATAAGGAACCTGTATGACAAATTGTCAACCAATAGGTGATGACGACAGGTGGTTGTGGTGGTTAGAGGTGGTTGTGCTGGTGGTAGAAGGGGTATATATGGTGGTAGTAGAGGTGAAGGTGGTTGTGGTGGTCCTGGGTGTGATGGTGGAAGTATTGGTAGTGGAGGGTGGAATATAGGAGGTGGTGTTGACTTGGTGATATTGGTGACTGGTGAGTGACCTGCTTGGGCACACGTACACAGTGGCGTCTTGTGATTCAGCATATTTGGTGGGAGGATTGACTGCTGTAGACCATAAGTGTGAAGGGGCTAAAGGAGGCTTTTCTTGTGGAGATTCTGGTGAGTGATGTAGCTAGTAGGAACTCAACGCTCGACTCGTTTCACATAAATAATAATAAATATATGCATAAAACTCCAGAGTTGATTTATTGATAGTGACTGTACTTCTTATATTAACTGCAATTTAAAGAGGATACTTTTCCTGTGAATTACAATATTTCATTGTACAATATATAAGGTTTATATATATAGTCTTGATATAATTTAACTAGTTCCTTGTCCTTTGCCAATCTATAATCTCAGATAGTTAAGATCCTTTGAGTCTGTGTAAAATTATCTGGAACTGAGTTGCAATGCCATCAGATAATGGCTACAGTTTTGAGACTGACTGGTGATGAAGAACTTTTGTGGGAGACTGCACAGGCACAACAGGAAACCGTGCAAGTCCGACTATGACGAAGGTTGAGTTCGTTCCGGTTTTGCTAAATATAGAAGAGTGTTAATATTATTAGTGGACAAGCAGTTCCTCACTCCTCTGTGCTTTGGTATGGTTACTCACGACTCCTCGTGGTCATGCAGGCTAGGCTAGGTAAGCTACAGTGCATTGCCAAACCTCACCAAACTAGTTAGGCTAGTCTACCGTCAGGGGAAAATATGTGAAGATGATACAAAGTCAATAATGACCAAGCCTCTAAATTCCTTCTTGGTTAAAACTACATACATTGGAAATTTTAGAAACGGAAACTTTTAGCGTTCCTGTTTTGTTTATGGTACCGTAATACGATATTCGGACTATAACTCATAAATATAAAGCTAAACGAGGCTGGGGTAGACTTGACCCTCAGAAAAGTTTGCTATACTCTTCCCTGTGTGTCTTGAAGATAAAATTGACCGTTAGTTGTTTCGAAAACTTTGTTACAATGATAGAAAAAATTGAACATTACATAGTCCAGCAAAATACTGAAGACAAAGACTTGAATAATTCCATTGTTCAGAGAGAGAGAGTGACTGACTGACTGACTGACTGCATTTCCTAAATGTGCCTACGTTTAGCATCAGATCTAACCTTCCAAATTCCTCAATTGTCTGTCCTTACCTTCGTGTTAACATGTCTATTTCGTCTTGCCTCAGCCTACCATCATCATGTCCTTTGTATTCATTTGTATCATTGTTATAGAGCCCAAATCATATCGTTTTGAACCAGGTGAAGGACTCGTTTATCTCTAATTTTCTAACTAGCCTACATCACAGGGACTTTTAAAATGTAGGTGTCTTGACCATATGTGTACAGTCAGCGGCAGAAATCCTGTCGCCTCACCTGCTTCAATGACACACGCAGTGTTCATGGACTCGAGTTAGACGCACGTTTTCTACACTTAATAATCTCGTCTTTGAACATCGCGTGCCGTGGTGAAGCAAGTGAGGCGACAGGACTTTTGCCGCCGACTGTACAAGAAAAAGTCATTGTGAATAGCCTATTATCGGTGTTACCAAATACCAACATTGCTAGAATCGTATCACACCTTGTAATGTGACCATAAAATACTATTTTTATTATAGAAATAAGTAATGTTAGAATGGAATGTGCTGTGTACTTGGCTACACTGGTTAGATAACACCCAAGAAACGTGAGGATGATGCTCCTGGGACGCTCAGTGGACTGAATAATCCTTGCTTTACGTGGTTAGTGCACCGGCATACTTTCAGGGCTCTTTTTCCACTCTTTCGGTCTTCTGCTCCTAACTTTACATTTCTCCGTTTTGGATTAGACCTGTATGTGTGAGAAACTATGATAGTAAGCAAATGGCAATGGGTAGTGTGGTGACAAGGTAAAGTAATGATCATGACAAAGTTTGTGATAAAAAGTACCGAGCAAGATATACTCGTAGCCACAACCACTGAGAAAGGCTTGATGCCTCCAAAGTATGCCAGGAAATAGGACCATATTAACAACAATAATGGTGGACTGTTGCTTGGAATAGTTTGGAGGAATTAATTAGGCCTACTCCAGATTTACCAACACTACTATACGGTACCTCCTTAATAAAGAAATGGTCACTCTGGATATGATTATGTAGTGTCAAGTGGCGGTTTGTAGGATTACGTTTCACGCTGACAAAGTGATGACATAATTACATATAAAACTATGTCTTGTACTCTGAAGGCACATGTGTCATGAATTTGTAATGGCTATAATTATCTTACCAGTTTGCCAAGGCTACTTATTTTCGGCACAAGCGAGGTGACTCCACGAAGAGAAAACTAAGGATATTGGACTCCCACTTTCAATTACATTTTCATTCATATTCACGCAAATTGCCCTGAAACGAATAATTTTCCACCGTGTCTCAGGCAGGCACTATACCTGAGTTTTCTATGCAAATCTACGGTGGCACATAAGCACTGCGAAGGCTTTATATATTATCAGTTTGTTCGTAATGCAAACATCCTCATTTCAAAGAAACTTTTGCCCTCGGTCCCTACCTTAGGCTACGTGTCTGCAAATAAGCCTGAGGGACAGCCCACCTCCACGTGACACTGACCTACCAGCTCCACCTGTGGCATCAGCATCCGGGAATGTTACATACCTCGGCCTCGACATTTCTCGCGTTTATCCCTCTTCACTGTCCTTCCTACACACTCGTCCTGTACTTCTTCCTCTCTTCATCAGCAAAATACATTCACAGTAATTCTATATCGGTAGGTAACCATCACTGGACAGTTAAATAAACGTTTAATTGTGCTTTTAACACTACCGTACGATTTTATTCACTAGAAACAAATCTGTGAGAGTGTGTTGAAGACTAACTCGAAAAACCTTCTCACAGCCTTGGAAGCTGTCATGTAGCTGTTTTATGTAGACCTAGCTGATATATAGTAATGACCGCTATATTTTAGTGGTTAACTGTTCTCTTGACAACGTTTCCCCCCGTTCTGTACGATGAAAATATTTAAATGGGTAAATGCGAAGTCTGTGTTTGTCATACATTTTGTGTTGAGTGTTATCACCCCTTTGTGCTTCATCTAAACAAGGCCCTGTGGTACTGGTGGCCAGACTGTATAGGTTATAACATTTAGACCTAGCCTATTCTGTATTGGGTGACTATTTAGTTATTGTATCTCCCTCACAATCTGTGGAAACTATCGAGATGTTCAGTTAGATACACAGTTAGGCTAGCGAGTGTTAATACCGAGGACACTCACAACCTGACATTCCTACCATTCTTTTCTCCCCTCTGTCCTTCCTTTTTTCTTTACTTTGGGACACTTCATGGTGATTGTACTGTATACACTTCATTGAATCAACGTAGAATTGAAACATCGTGTCATTTCAGAAGCATTTGTCCGCCCCTACCTTACTTGAACCGGTATTACGTGACATGTAGAGGAAACGGAAGGGTGTGTTGTTGTTTACAGTGGCTGCAGGAAACTGTTAGTGGAGGCTGTTGTATACTGAGTAGGTAATACTCTCGGCCACAGATAACACGTAGCATTATAATATAGTCTATATCTGCAAAGTGTTGATGTGAAAAAGTGTGAAGTCTGCGTTAACCTACCTATTTATTATAGTTTCTGTATTATCATAACTTGAAGATTTGGTCTAAATGACAGAATTCTTGCTCAGCAAATATTGCGTTAGTCTACTGGCTGTTCGTTAATGGTTGAGTAAAAGTCGACCAGTGTAGGTTAGGTGAGAGAGCCTTCCTCATCAATTGTAGCCTAACCATTTTCGCTGCATTAGTATTGCTTCAATCAGCTATAAAAGTCACGGAAGCCATTAAAGCAATACTAGTGCACTGTAGCAACGATTCACCAAAGCAAACAACCTGCCAACCCGGCATTGAGCTTTTCACGCCACTCATCTCATCTCATCATTGCGTCTTGACCACAGAGGATGGTGACAGTGTCCACCAAAACTGTTTGGTAGGCTAACAAACTTCCGTCTGCCAATGTAGGTTTTCTTCTTGTCAAATTCAAGTTAGAAGTCTCAGTGATATCAAATGTCAACATTGATACCAGAAGCAATAAAAAAATATATATAATTAGTAGGCTAAACAAATAAATAGACAATAGTGTTGTAGATTTGCTTTGTATAATCTAACCTCAGCCTCTGTTGAACGAGGAAGAGAACAACAAGAGCCGTCTGAGCCTAGAGGGGGGAAAAAATGTAAGGATACCGGGGATCGGACAAACAGTGTAGGCTATAATTATAGCCTGTCTAAGCTAGAGGAAAACAAACAGCAGTGTGGATGACCTTTAACTTTTACCAAAGCTGGATGCAAGCCAAGACGAAAATATAACACTCCTTTATATAAACTGTAATAACTGGGTTATTCTGATGACTGATTACAATGTTTATCTGCTGTATAATTAGCAGCTTAAATAATCTACCATTATGTTTTTATGATGATATAGATCCATGTCAGTATGGTAACACTATAATTCGATCATGTTAGAATTAATGTATTTAGTCTTGCTCAGTTGATTTCCAAGCAACCGAATTTTGTGAGAAGAATTAATGAAGTCTGCTTTGGGGAATGATATCAAGGACCCTGTGATCGTGTATAAGACTTGGTGGCTTTTGATTCCTCCTGATATCCCACGAAACAAGCTTATTCAATATAGGGTAAGGGGTGTTTCGTGGCAATATTTGAAGGACTCAAACCTCCAATTTTCTTACTACATCATAGGATCCCTAACTGCTTAAGCTACAAATACGCCGACAACAAACCTTTAAGAATGAGAATGAAGCACACATTTACTCTGAACACACACACACACACACACACACACACACTCATTAAAACATAAGTGAGTATTTAGTTTCAAGGTTAGGCTATACCACAGGCTCCCCTAGGTTACACAAACACACACACACACACTGCGTAATCTGACCATTCAATAGAGATCATGCAAAATGTGACACGTCCTACCGGGATATTATAATTTAATGTGGTAATGTAAGTTGTGTACAGTAGGCTATTCTTACTCATTCGTTTACTGTGTAAGTTCCTGTCTTGTGTGTTCCATACAAATCAGTGAGAACCTCCACAATGCCGCAGTCAGATATTTATTTATATTTTGCTTGAATAGGCTATACCCGTGAATTAGGAAACTTGGACATTTTTTTTTTTTTTTCATGACATTTGTATCCCCTCATACAAAAATTGGTAAGCTACTTGTTTATGATTTTTACTTCGTTAATTCATACCCTAATATCGGTACCGGTATCTATGGGCCAATCAATATATAATTAAATTTTTGTGACGAGATTATATATAATGGTAACGTACAGTAGTATTTATATATATAGTATATATATATACTGTATCGATGATATAATACTGCAGCTTCAGCCAACACATGTGGAACTAGTTGAACTCTATTATTGGCTAGGCCCTATATGTCAACCTCTTTTTACCCTCGCAAAAGTGAGCGATTTTGTTGTTTGCCTTTGTGCTTACTTAGCCTTCACGTGCATTCCTGTGTATACGTGTGTGTGTGTGTTGAGGGTATTGGGAGCACTACCGGTACCAAAATAGTGCCTCCAAGAAGTCACAGGCTCTTGAGGAATGTGTATTTTTTTTTGTATATTTGTTTGTTAAAGTATATTATTGTTTTAGGAGAGGTCAGAAAACTCGTTTGTTTGAATATACAAGGTTTCTTTGTATACTTGAGGTACAGGGTGCCGCACCTACATAATCTTTCTTACCCAATTCGAGAGGAGACTTAATGATGAATATCATTGCATTAGTTTTCTCTGTATTATAATGCTTAGCAACTCGCCGCCGTAAAAATGTCTGAAACACGATATTGGTAAGGAAATGTGGCTGTGGCTTGTTTTTGGTAGACGAAATAAAGATACCAGGAAGTATGACCATAGGTGTGTTAATTAATGATGTCACATGGAAGGATGCATTAAAGGGAGGTTGGGAGATGGAGGCTGGTAATGGGAAGAAGGCATTGGCAGTTTCTTACGAGAGGAGGAATAGAGGGAGGGAGGTGAAGGTATTGACAGATTCATAAGTCGACGACGAAGGAGGATGGATGGAGGGATCAATAAGAGAGAGACGATGGGACGAGGAATGGAAGGATCAGAGGTGGATGAGGTAATGGTTGGTAATTGTAGGTGAACAGGAGGAGAGAATGTCACACACACACACACACACACACACACACACACACACAGCCCAGCAACAAGGCCGTCAGTCCACATGAACAGCACGAGGGATTGTCAAGCTTTGGCACCATCCCTAGTACTCCCCTCCCTTCCTCTCCCCTATCCACTCCTCTCCCGTCACCGTAACCTCCTCCCCTCCTTCCCCACACTGTAACCTCCTCCCTCTCCCCACACTGTAACCTCCAACCTCTCCCCTCCCCACACAGTAATCCTCCTCCCCTCACTGTAATCCTCCTCCCCTCACTGTAATCCTCCTCCCCTCCCTCCCTCCCTACTCTGTAACCTCCTCCCTCTCCTCTTCCCCCTGCCCCAGCACTCCTTGTCTTGTTCTCTCCTTCTCCTTCCGACTTCTTCCCCATCTAGGCGACTTACTATCTGTTTACTTATGTTCAAAGATACGAACCTGACCTAAATCTCGTTTGTTTTGCTCTCGTGTAATGGTGAGTACATAGTGGTATATAGGTGATATATCTATGTAACCACTGTATTATCTTGTAGTATTCCCTTAACTTTTTACCCTCCCTCCCCATTTGTTCTCTCCTCCTCCCTCCCCCTTCCTTCCCTTTTCTCCTCTCCTCCTTCCCCCTTCCTCCCCTCCTCCTTCCTTCCCCTTCCTCCCCTCCTCCTTCCTTCCCCTTCCTCCCCTCCTCCTTCCTTCCCCTTCCTCCCCTCCTCCTTCCTTCCCCTTCCTCCCCTCCTCCTTCCTTCCCCTTCCTCCCCTCCTCCTTCCTTCCCCTTCCTCCCCTCCTCCTTCCTTCCCCTTCCTCCCTTCCTCCTTCCTTCCCCTTCCTCCCCTTCCTCCCCTCCTCCTTCCTTCCCTTTTCCCCTCCTCCTTCCCCCCCTCCTCCTTCCTTCCCCTTCCTCCCCCTCTCCTCCTTCCCCTTCCTCCCCTCCTCCTTCCTTCCCCTTCCCCTTCCGCCTCCTCTTTTCTTCCCATAAATTAATTAGCCAACACGTACCGTATGTACCTTCTCTGTTACTCGACACCCGTTCTTTTTTCCTCACTTCCTTGTTTCTTAATGTTCTAATAGCCATGTTTTAGATAGCTAGTGATCTCTCTCTCTCTCTCTCTCTCTCTCTCTCTCTCTCTCTCTCTCTCTCTCTCTCTCTCTCTCTCATATTGAGTTCCATCCATTTTCACTCACAGTTTCTCTTCCATTCCTTCCCTTCCAATTCTTCCTTCTCAATTTCACTGTATTCTTTTCCCCCAAACTCCCCTTCCTTCAGTTCTGTATCCCTCCTCTTCTTCCCTCTCCCTAGCTCTGTCTCGCACACGTGTACAAAAGTTACGTAAAAGGGGGAGAGGGGATTCCGCACTCTCTCACCCCCTAACACTCCCTTCCTTTCCTCTCGCCACACCTTTCCCTCTCCCTCCCTTCGTATATTGCCCTTGAACATGGCCACGTTTAAGGCTAAATTGAGTGTAGCTTTATAAATATAGTGTAGCTTATATAATTATACAGCCCTCAGCAACCACGTTTCTGTAACTATCTTCGTAAGGCATCACAAACACTCCCTCGCCTCGTCTCTTCACTCATATAGTCCCGTCATAAGTCAACGTTGTCAGGAAGGTTTGACTGGTTGTGACCCTCCTTCCCCATGTCTAGGTAATCCAAGCCTCCTCCACCAACTCCTCACATTATTATTGTTATTATTATTATTGTTATGTTTCTTTCTTTGGTGTGGTCACTTGGCCTTGATTTTACCCTTACTACTGCAACCACCACCACCACCACAAAAACAAATAACAAAAAAAACAAAACAATAATAACAACCAGCACCACTACCACCACCACCAACAACAACCACTATCACCACCACCACTACCACAACCACCACCAACAACAACCACCAACAACAACAACCACTACCACAACCACCACCACCAGCAGCAACAGCTACCTGAATCGACCCACCCTCAGGCCACAGCTCATTCATCTTTTCTCCCTCCCTCCACTTCCCTATCATACCTCCCCTCCGTGTAGCCTATACTCTCCCTCTGTATCCCCCTCATCCTGCCTGCCTGCCTGCCTCCCTCCAGGCTGCGACATTCTCTCCCTCCTTTCCCACACTTCCCTCTCCAGTTTTCTCCTCTGTCCTGCCAGCAGCATATTTATTTAAGGGTATAGGGAGGAGGAGGAGTTTACTATGGAAGGTAGAGTGGGTAAATATAGTATATAGTGATGGATTATATAGGCTAGATATAAGTACGAGGTAACACTATACAGGCAAAGTCGCGTCTTCATTCATTCCAATTATTTTATGCGTACACTAACGCAGCCTTAAGGGAGAACCTCTTTTAGGTGAACTGAAGGGCTATTCATTCTTTCGAACTCTTCCAGAAAACAAATCTCCTCAGTGTTCCTAATGGTGGATATGTTTCGTGATATAGTTTAGAGGATTCAGTAGCCCTTCAGTTTATCAACAAGTGTTTCTCCCCTAAAAAAAACAGGCCACAGCAGCTAACCGAAATCGAAAAGTGATCATTTGATAAAATGATGTGTTGTTGTTGTTTAGTTAATGATAGGTTTTATTATATCATTGAACAGTCCTGAATACATCTTTGCACTATTGACTTCCCGGTTGGCTGGTGCTGTGCCCTCTCATCCCTCCCCTCCCCTCCCCCTATGGTCGGGTGTTACGTAAGTTCTCAGTGGCGTCTCTCTCTCTCTCTCTCTCTCTCTCTCTCTCTCTCTCTCTCTCTCTCTCTCTCTCTCTCTCTCTCTCTCTCTCTCTCTCAGAACATTCTTCCATATGGAAATAGACTAGTAATTTCTTCATTTATAACATGTACAGCCACGAATGAGTAATTTTGCCCTTGATGCTGTGCCCATAGCAAAGAAGAGTTACAACATATAGCCATATGTAACTGTATATAATATTATACCATAGCCCATCCCCAATACTCGCATCACTCTCCTCTTCTTTCCTACCCCAGCATACATAAGACAGTTGTCCTTTGTTTTATCATCTACGTCACATTGTCACATTAGTATTCCGTTCTGTGACTCCTGTCTTTACCCTCTCAGCCTTGGTCTCGCCCACAACCTTGTCTATTATAGTGTGGAAGGGACACATTGCATACACCTCGAAATCTTATGTATACATACATCCATCACTAACACCAGCAAAAAGACCAACAATTGTCATACTGTGGATAATGATTTGGTGGTAGTGTAGTGTAAGGAAGGAATGATGGTAGTGTTGGTGTGGTCGTGGTGCTGGTGGTGGTGGTGGTAGGGTTGGGATGGTAGACTGTATTTAGAACTGGTGCTTGTAGGGTGCATGTAGGATGGTTGGAGGTGGTTGCAGCCTGTGTGTGTGTGTGTGTGTGTGTGTGTGTGAATCAAGGAGAGAGAGATGGGGCTGGGTGTGGCGTGCGTCGTGAGAGGGAGGGGGCATGATGTGATGTGTTTTTAAATTCGGAGGGAAGAGGTATGTATGATGGTGTGATGCGAGTCAAAGAGGAGCGGGGTGTGGTGTGAGTCAGAGAGGAACGAAATGTAGTGTAGTGTGGTCTAGTGTGAGGAAAAGTATATGGAGTGGTGTGGTGTGAATCTGAGAGGAGCGAAGTGTAGTGTAGTGTGAGTCAAGAGACGGAGGGGGTGTGGAATGGTGTGGTGTGAGTCATGAGACGGAGAGGGGTGTGTGGAGTGGTGTGGTGTGAGTCATGAGACGGAGGGGGAGTGGTGTAGTGTGAGTCATGAGACGGAGAGGGGTATGTGGAGTGGTGTGGTGTGGTGTGAGTCATGAGACGGAGAGGGGTGTGTGGAGTGGTGTGGTGTGAGTCATGAGACGGAGGGGGAGTGGAGTGGTGTGAGACATGAGACGGAGGGGGTGTGGAGTGGTGTGAGACATGAGACGGAGAGGGGGGCGTGGAGTGGTGTGGTGTGAGTCATGAGAGGGAAGGGGTGTGGAGTGGTGTGGTGTAAGTCATGAGACGGAGAGAGGGGCGTGGAGTAGTGTGGTGTTGGGAGGGTCAAGTGACGGTAACAGGATATGTCAGCTTGGGTAAGTGTGAGTCTTAGTGGTATCCTGTTGCTCAGTGTTGGGGTAGCAAGACTTCCCTTCCTCACCTTTTAGTCATTTTACCGTCGTTTTCAGCCTCAACCTTGACTCTACAGCGGCTGACGACTCCACCGTTTTCTCTGCCTAATTTATTTATTTATTATTATTATTATTATTAAGTCGTAGGTGATATTTTTGGACAAAAGGCAATAAACTATGAGTGTTGAATTATCCTAGTGTTATGTTGTTGGATCGTCCCTTAATACAATACCTTATGTGGTTAGTGTGGTCTCTGTGGTGTAGGAGTTGTTGCTGACGACAAAAAACCCACACAGAATCAACACACCTGGCCGGGCATATCTGAACAGATGTGTACGTGACGCTTGTCACTTCTTATTTGATAGTGAAGATTACTTACCACACGAACGTGCTCGGTGGAACACACTGAGAGAGAGAGAGAGAGAGAGAGAGAGAGAGAGAGAGAGAGAGAGAGAGAGAGAGAGAGAGAGAGAGAGAGAGAGGGGTGTGTGTGTGTGTGTGTGTGTGTGTGTTCATTCTTGGGCCTCGTGGTGCTTGAACACTACTTTTGGAAAGCGACCCATCAACTTGGTTTGCAGCTGTGTGTACCCGGTCAGATCTCCACCTATAGTTGATTGTTGTCTTACTCCGGGTTGTGTAAACGTTGTTTCGGGGTGAAAGAGTGTGTGTATATTTACAATGGTTGTGTGTGATTTGAAAACACTGACTCTGTGTCTCTCTGGAAGCATTGACCAACCGAAGCCCTCACAGTGAAAAATGGACATCACTTTCGACATTGTTAGTGGATGTAGGATGTTTGATCAGCGTCACAGTTACAGCAGAAGAGCACTCGACCGAAGTTCATGCTTTCACAAACACCAAATAAATCCGACGGATGCAAGCAACCCATAATAGTCTACCCCCTTATTCTCACCACAAAACACACACAAATCTATCCTCTCCTTACCTTGATATTTTGCATGGAACGGCCAAAATATAATTGCCACTAGGACTCACAATGCCCAATAGTCTTGCAAAGTTTGATCGAAATCCTACAAAAGACGGTAATAAGACCAAACACGCTACTTCCAAATCATTGGGTAAAGTGTGGGACAGGTGTAGACTAGGCGAGGCGAGCGACAAGCCTCTTCTCAGTCAACTGCGACTCGCTTATTTAGTTTTTTTATATATATATATACCTCAACCTTGTGTTGTGTTGATTTGAGTAGTGGGAGTGTTGTGTTGTGATGGAATGAATGGTGGAAGTGTTGCTCTACTGTGTTGTGTTGTGTGAGTTCAATAAAGTTTGTGATGTGTTAGTCTGAGTGTTGTCATATTAGGCTATGTGTGTTGTTGGTGAGAGTGCTGCAAGTGGATAATGCAAAGTGAGGTGGAGTGTGCGACTGTTGGAATGCTAATATTGCCATTTATTATATTAACTGTGTGTGTGTGTGTGTGTGTGTGTGAGAGGGACAGACAAACACTCCCTCTCTCCCAATGGGCTTACAGGTCATGGCCAGCTGGGTACAGTACTGGTACATCTGCCGAGTTAGGGTATAGGCTGAGGTTGTTTAATATAAAAGATACACTCGCCCGAACGTTTCTATAGAAAATTGCTCAAGCCCTTGTTCGTTCTCTTTGCAAAAACAAAAGAAAATATCAACCAGGAAAAGAAAACATCAAGTACCGTTCAATAACATAAATATTAAACATGTGACGTAACAAACGTGTAGGCCGGAATACATAAGCATGAACAACATACGTGCTGTTAGGCTCAGGTGGTGGGAGGAAAAGGTAAACAAAGAATCATCATCACCAACACGTAGAAGTCATACAGATGTACAGTCCCGGACAAAACCGACTACCCTCTCCTTGACCCATACGAAACCCGCAGCCACTGCTTCAGGGTGGGGAAAGGAGGAAGGCAGTGGGTGAGAGGAGGCAGAGTTGGCTTTAAAGTAATTACCGGTATATAAAAATTATCATCGTATAGAAACAAAAGCTTGATCTTCTTGGTTCAGTGTACCTCAAGGCGAGGGGCGTGGGTTTTGTCGGGGACTGTACAATCGCGGAAAGAAGTTGTTTCTCCCGCCTCTCTTTAAGGGGAGATTCTCATGTTGGTAAATTAGAAGGTCTCTAATTCCTCGTAACTGTACCAGAAAACAGACTCCCTAAATGGTACTAATAGGAGATCTGTTTCGTGGCAGAGTTCATTATAGTTCATCAACAAGAGAATTTCCCCTTCAGCTCGGATAACGACGCTGTCTTGAATATTGACCTGTACACTCAGCTGCAATTCGTCTAGTGCCGTATGTAGGCTATACGGTATGGTTAAACTCAGTTATATTATACAGGAGGTTCAGCTTTAAGTACAGTATTACAACACACAACTGACATTCTAGTATCAGGCAGAGTTTGGAGTCTCTTCCTGTAGCTAGTTCAATATTCATAACTATATAAATCTTGTTTATGTATACAGTATATAGGTGAAAAAAAAATAAAGCGTTCTGTAGCTGATTGTTTCTATAAAGGTGAATATAACAATAAAATTAACTACAAATGGTTCACTGGGTATAAAGTACTTCTGCTGTCGACCATTATCCCAAATTATACTCAAGTGTTTCCTAATGAGGCCCCCCGTCAGATAACTAATGATGATGCTCTCTAATCCACTCGTCTATAGAGGTTACTTAATTATGGGGATATTATACTTTTGGTACACTTGAGCGCCTTGATTCCTCCAAAGCATACCAGATTTACAAAAATAATGGTGGCCTGTTGCTTGGAATAGTTTTGGAGGGATGAGTTGCTCCAGATTTACCCAATAACACTGTAGTCTCCCTTTATGCTGGATATATTTGTCTATCCTTAACACAGCAATATGTCGTCATGTGCAAGAGTTATAGGCTATGTACAAACTGGGTCATGTTGGAGGGATAATACTTCCTCCAAACGATGCCACGAAACGGATCCCACATTAGTAACATCGAAGTCGTCTGTTTTATGGCAGGCTTCGGAGGAGTCTGTACAAACCCTCCAATTCAAGAACACTCAGCAGGTTCTATAATCAGCAGTCGTCGCCACAGAGAAGGGGGGGGGGGACACGACAGGTTGAAGGGGATAGTCTCTTCTCGGAAAATTGGAGAGCTACTGATTCCTCCAAACTACGCAACAAAACACAGATCCCCTGCTTGTATTTAAAGTGGTCTATTTCCTGTCTTAGTTTGGAGGCATCAGTAGCCCTCCAGTAGCCTAGTCAGAAAATGGGAGGTTAGCGAGTCTTTTAAATATTGCCGCGAAACACAACCAATATTGAATGAGCTTGTTTCGTCGGATAGTTAGGAGGAATCAGAAGCCACCAAGACTTACACACGATCACAGGGTCCTTAAGTGATTGAGGCGGAATATACTGCAAGATTTTAACAGGAAATGGAGTTACTCAAGATTTTTTTCAAGAACTGTTTGGTACCGGTATTTCGAGAATCTCGATTTATGATATTGTTCTTGCTAAAATTCTGTGGGTCTTGGCGAGTGGCAAAGCAGGAGATGTTGTTAGCTACAGTGTTTTATTGTACACATACCAGTCAACAGTATTCATATTCCCACCCACTAATAAGTTTATTTTATATTATTTAAAGATTCCAGATTCCAGTGTTTCTAAGGTGTGCAATTTTTTGGTGGATAATTTTTCTATATTTCATTACATTTACCGAAAACGTTTGGAAATTAGATGATTTGGATACATGTAGTCAGGTACAAGAGGTGATGTGCGGTAAATATATTGTTGATTATTGGTTTACAAGTGGAATTCAAAGTTCTAGTCATGTTAAGAACAGCGAGGATACAGAGAGGTACCATACAGGTGTTTGTGTGAATCATTAAAGTGTGTGTGTGTGTGTGTGTGTGTGGATGAAGTAGAAGTACAGTGTGTGGCACAGAGGGAGTTGGGACAGGTGTGCTAGCGAGAGGATAGGGACGTGTAGGTATGTGAGCAAGAGGAGTAGGAGGAGGAGGAGGAGGAGGGTGCGAAGCCAAGGACACCCACTCACCCCCCCAGTCAGCCAGCCAGCCAGCCAGGTCCACGACACCACCGCACCGTAACAACAACAAGACCCACCGGGACCTTATGGCGCGCTGTTACCTCACGCCCACACCGCTCCACATATTGCCACCCTCACTGACGTCACCGCCCGCCCCTACACCCCCTACACCCACACTGCCCAGGACCACTCGCTTCCTTCCACAAGAGCGGGGTATAAGGTCAAGTAGTCCTGTTTGCCTCAGTGAGTGTGGCATCGTCTTATTCCGTCCGTGGCTCCAGCACACGCGGGAATATTAGTTGGCCACACATGGTTTTCTACACTGAGAAATTCTGCGTTTTTTTTTTTTTTTTTTTTTTCGTTTTTTTTCTTTCTTTTTTTTCGTTTTTTTTTTCAGGCCTAATTGTGGGAACGCATATTCACGATGCAAAATTTGTAGCCGGGTTTTGCACCAACGTCGTTTGACCCAGTAGTAACTTGGTTGCAACAAAGTAAACAGAATAAGATTGTTGGAAATGTTTTGTTGATGTATCTGAGAGTTCGAAACTTCAAAGTACAAACTGTGAGACGTGACTGAGCTCGTAGCGACAGCTGGGCAAGCATGAAACTAGTACACCCAGATAAATGTGAAGACACGAGAACGGAATTTGGCAGAGTCCTCCCATCTAAGCCATCTAAATTCCCAAGTTGTGACCAGGCATTAGTTGTACAACAAACTATGAAACGCGGGAAAAAAACATGCCCACGAAAAGTGAACGAGTGACGGCACTATGCACATAACTCATGTACTGTACAGTCGCGGCACATAGTCCTTGAACAGACTTTCCCTTACACCCTGATCAAGGACTATGTGCCGCGACTATACAATGTCTCCATGTCGACAGTTTTAATTTTCTCTATGTGTCAGCTCTCACAAACGTTTAGTAATTATTAGTATTTTCTTCAGTGCATTTATCTGGTGCTCTATAATTGTTTTGCTTTGTGCGTCACGTTCGGTCACTTAGGCCTTTGGTACTGTTTTATGAAAGGTTGCCACTAACTGAGGAACACAAAGCAGCCCTAATCACAAAGAGAAGTACTGGCAAGAGAGGCGAATCTAACGACGACCTGCAATTTTGTTAATGCTTAATGTCCATCTCCAACTTGGGCCCACTGAAAAGCAGGCTCTCTCTCTCTCTCTCTCTCGTCGGAATATTGATAGACAGCTGACCCGAAACTGACTCGATAAACAAAGTAAACAATAATACGGTAGACTAGAGAACTGCTTGTTTTAGTATTGTTTTCCAGAATGTTGGTAGAAATGGCCCACAGACATAATTTTACACAATAATCGGCGCCGGGTTGTCACCATCAAATTCTCGGTAACAACAAGACAACCAAAGTGACTCTGAATAAGACAATATGACTACTCTTTTGGTCAACTGTATAGATTTAATTCA
>JAWQEG010003223.1:85000-90040 GCA_033782935.1 Petrolisthes cinctipes
TAAATCCCCTTCCTTCCCCATCCGTTAAACCCCCTTCCTTCCCCATCCGATGTGCCCCCTTCCCTCCCCATCCGTTAAACCCCCTTCCTTCCCGTCCGTTGTACCCCCCCTCACCCCCCTCCCAGGAGGCCAGGGGGAGTGCTTAGGGGGTCTTGGGGGCTGGGCGGGGGTTGCGCGGCAGCTTAGCAACACCCATAGCTTATCACGCCACAGCCCCCAGCTGCCGACAACCTATCGAACGGAACACACACACACACACACACACACACACACACACAGAGAGAGAGAGAAAGAGAGAGAGAGAGAGAGAGAGAGAGAGAGAGAGAGAGAGAGAGAGAGAGAGAGAGAGAGAGAGAGAGAGAGAGAGAGAGAGAGAGAGAGAGAGAGAGAGAGAGAATATAAGTGTACAGTCGCACGCAAAATGTTTGATTTATTCGGCTCCAAGTATGCTGGTATATTAAAGATTTGTTAATGTAAACTTTCCATGTACTACAGTTACTTTCATGTATAGGGCTATTATATGAAGACATCGATACACCTATAATAGTATACTATAGTACTGTACCTCTAGGGAAAGAAGTACAGTATGCGTATAACCTATAGTTGCACACGCTCGGGTTATGTGTGTGCGTGAGCTTGAGTGTGAGTAGAGGCAGTATGGCGTGCGTGAGTGAATGACAGAAAGCGAGAGTGTATATTCTTTTCCGCCTTTCTCTCTTGAATAGAAATATGGACTGTTTCCCGCAATAAAACACGAAGATTTTTTAGTGTTGAGTGAAAATAAAATATCAGAGCCAAACTAAGATGATGGTTTACCTGCGCCAGATACAATTTGCCAGCTGCTGCACCAAAATTTATAACTTGTAGATTATATTTGGCTTTCCTTAGGTGGATTTTATGGAGCATCTGTATCCACACATGCGAATCAGTAGCTGGATATTTTATCAGTTTAATGTTTGTTTTATTTGAATATGTATACTAAAGCCGCATATCAGTAAATAACTAATATTTGTATAAAGTGTGAAGTATTCCGTTAAAGCATGTTATCTACAATGCCACAAATTTGAAAAAGACATAAAAAAAAAACACCTACATAGCAAGAAAGGGTATATTGAGGAAGCTTACAATGTTTGTGTCCTGCTTGGACCCTCTCCAAACACGACCAAAGGTTGTATGTAAGCTTCAACAGTGTTCGGTACTCTGCACCATATGACTGTTTTTACTTGCTGGGATCTTCTCTTAGCCTACATTGACTATCTTGTATATATTTATTTTATAAAGTACACTAGCAATCCAAAATATGTATACAGGCTTGCTTCGAATAGCCTGATCGAATATTAAGTAAACTCAAAAAAATATGAAACAGGATAAGCATTGTAGGATAATTGGTTTACTAGTATGTCAAATGATTCGAAACTTCAACAAGATTTTGCTACAAATTTTAGATTACGAGTGTACACTGAAACCCATCAGGCAAACTATTTACCCAACAGTAAGTAAATATGTTTCAAAACTATAGATGAAAATAATGACACTCATTTGTGATTTGTGTTGGCCTATATGTGTGTATATTAAGGTACTTTGTATAATGTATAGTAGAACATACTACACGGGTGTTTTACTTAATTACTGAATAATGTAGCCTTGTATTGTGATAGGGGATATGTGGGCTAATGTGTACCGATAATGTAGTGTAGTGAAGATTAATGTAGTGTATTATGGTTAACATTGTAGGAGGGTAATGTATATTTAATGGAGAGTAGAATACGGCAGTATGTCATACAGTAAAAATAATGCCGCGTAGTTTAATGTATGGTGATGCAGGGTAGTGTTGTATAGCGCAGTGTAGTGTGGTAGTGGCAGTCAATGTACTGTACTGTGAAAGTAAAGGTGGTTGCAAGGGAAGGGGCGTATAGGGAGGGGGTGGTTGGTTGCTGCCTCGTTGTTCGTGTTGAGAGAGAGTTAACAGGTATACAGTGTTGGGGAGCAAGTAGGTAAGTAGATTCAGAAGAGAGTAAGAGGATGAGATAAGGGGAGATTCTCTTGTTGGTAAATTGGGGAGCTACTTATTCCATCTAATTATACCAGAAAACAGACGTCCTCATGGGTACTAATAGTGGATTTGTTTCGTGGCATAGTTTGGAGGAATTAGAGACCTTTCAGTTCACCAATAAAAGATTCTCCTCTGAAGTAAGCAGTGAGAATGAGTATACTGTATATTAAGCCGAGACCATATGGCGTGAGTATGATAACATTAGACTGCAATGAAATAGGGAGATATACAGGTTTTAAACTGCCATGGAGAGTAGAGGCTGTGATGAAATGATACAGTGTTTAATATTATATGATACGGCAAGGTGATATATTGGGGAAACGCTTAGCAGGTTAATTGACAGTTTAATTATTTACACTTCAATATTTCTCAGTTGCTGGTATGACTTGCCTAATCTCTGACTGAGTTCATGAACCCATCGAGTCATTTTCTGTTATCGTACTCCGACTAAACAATGTTCTGATTCCTGAGTACAGTTACATACTCATGACTATAAAACTATCTTGATTATACCGTACCTGTATCCTTACGAACAATACCATTATTAACTCCATGCAGACGATTGTATTCAGTTGGGCTGGAGCCACTGATACTCATTGGTTTAGGAGGTTATTGCAGTATACGGTACAGTTAAAGTTTTTAGATGGTAATGACTTAATGTACTTTTGTGTTGCGTTCCCGAACATTTTGTAAGCGAGCGGTACAGTTTAGATGGCTAGAGTGTTGCATGAGTGTTGAAGTGTTAGGTGAGGTACGGTATATAATTAAGGTCGAGGTGGTGAGTTGTAAGGTTACATGGGTGTTGCAACTGGACATTATACTGTTGAAATATAATTGAGAACCAAGCTGCCTCCAGACGAAATTACTCGTACTCTTGCATCATGAGAGCCTTTCCCTCCTCCATTCTCTTCTCTCCATCTATTACCTCGCTTCTCTTCTCTCCATCTATTACCTCCCTTCTCTCCTCTCCATCTATTACCTCCCTTCTCTCCTCTATCCATCCTTTCCATCTCTTCTCTCCATCTATTACCTCCTTTCTCTCCTCTATCCATCTTTTCCTTCTCTTCTCTCCTCTATCCATCTCTTTCCTCCCTTCTCTTTTCCCCTTTTCATCCCTTCCCTCCCTTCTCTCCTCCCTTTTCATTTCTTCCCTCCCTTCTCTCCTCCTCTATCCATCTCTTCCCTCCCTTCTCTCCTCCCCTTTTCATTTCTTCCCTCCCTTCTCTCATCCCCTTTTCATCCCTTCCCTCCCTTCTCTCCTCCCCTTTTCATTTCTTCCCTCCCTTCTCTCCTCCTCTATCCATCTCTTCCCTCCCTTCTCTCATCCCCTTTTCATCCCTTCCCTCCCTTCTCTCCTTTTCATCTCTTCCCTCCCTTCTCTCATTTTCATCCCTTCCCTCCCTTCTCTCCTTTTCATCCCTTCCCTCCCTTCTCTCATCCCCTTTTCATCCCTTCCCTCCCTTCTCACTCTTTATTTCTTCCCTCCCTTTTATCCATCTTTTTCCTTTCTGTCTTCCACCTCTCTTTCCTCCATTTCCTCTCTCCTTTCTTCGACATCTCTTTCCTCCTCCGACTCTCTTCCGCCCTTCACTATATATGTCTTCCCCTTCATTCTCTCTGTCACCTCCTCGTTCCATCTGTTTCCCTCCTTCCATCTCTTTTCTCCACCTTTCCTCCCTTATCACGTCTCCACTTTCCACCCTCGTTTTCACTCCACTCTTGATTTAATATTCTTTTCTATTTCTCAAGTCACGTTTTCCTACACACATGCAAATCACAAACTTAATATAAGACACGACATGAGAAACAGCTGAGTTGCGTGCGTGTGAAAATAGAAACGAAACAAAATGTATTGCATTGCAGTATGATGAGTTAGTGTACACCTCCTTACTTTAATACTCTTTGCAACGCTCACTAGCTGTTACAGACGGCGTCAATACGTGGTTCAGAATGCTTCGTGTGTTGTGCCATATTGTATCGTGCATTGAAGGTGCCGAATAATTCTTAAAGGAGTGTATCTTGCATATTTAACTCGGCTGCATACAGCTTCTTGTATTTCTAGCATTTAAATATGTTTCCCTTTTTGTTCACACGTTCTGTACTAGTCTTGGGAACACTGTTGGTTATTTTAAGTCCTGATGACTAAGCTTCTCCACACTTCGCGCACAGAGTCACTGAGTGAGGATTAAGCGACTGTCAGTATTTATGTGGCTTGAACACCAACTCAGCAAGAAAACAATGGTGGTAGCTCGATTCGTAGTGTTTTCATGATAATGCGTTTGGCAATACGTATTGTACAACACCTACAATGCCAGGAATCTACAACTTATTAAAATAGACCTTAGACACAAAGCTGGGAGAGAATGCAAGCATTCTGTCAATCCGAGGACCCCAGCCCCATGAACTGGTGGACATAGGCTAGTTGACAGTTCTATTGAGCCGTTCAAGACACGCTAATACAGTTTATATATGTTCCGGCTAATATTGTGGTAACTCTACTGTTCCCGATCTTAATTTTAATATTTATTTTCCCGGACCATTTTCCTGACGGCATACTCCCGACTCTTCTTAACTCAACTCTTATATAAAGTGTATGAAACTTTCCTTGGCAGTTACATGGTTAAATTCTGCAAAGACAAACATCTCGATAAAAAAAATAATAGTATTGATCCAAGCACGATGTCACATAAATGTTCATTAGCTTTTCGATCTTGGAACGTTGATGATATACAAGTCTGAATGTAATTATTTCTCATAAGTAGACAACCTTTTGTAAGTCTCCCCCCAACTCTTGATCTTTTTAAAGATTACGTATAACTAAACAGTGGTATTGTTTAAACAAGTGGTGTTACCATAGGCATATCTTCCTTTCAGAATATAAGGAGGAAATTATGCTATTCTTACACGCTAGAACATTATATTATTAATCTGCGAAATTCTGTTACTTTCCTCTGGTGGATGTAAAGGCCAGGAAGGGTTGGTGCAGT
>JAWQEG010003224.1:0-5000 GCA_033782935.1 Petrolisthes cinctipes
TCACTTCTTCTCCACTCTTATCTCTCCTAATTGCGTATCGTTCCACATTTTTTTTTTTTTCCTTTTCTCTCTTCTCGTCCATTTTGTCCCAACATTTCCTCTCTATTTTCTCTATTCCTCACGCACTTTTTTTTCCCCCGAGTATTATTCCCACTTCCCTTACTTTCCTTCCCCATTTTTTCCCCTTAAGGCCGTCCTTCATTTTTCCCCTCAGGTCTCTTACTTTTTCTTTCTCCCTCCCCGTCTTTTCATGTCCCTCTTTCTCTTTCTTTTCTCCCTCCTCGTTTTCTACCTTTCTCCACCTCGTCTTTCCTCTCTCTCTCCCTCACATTCTTTCCCTCTCCCTTCCTTTCTATTCTTTCTCCCCTCTTTCCTTTCCCCCTCCCCCTCCCATTCTCTTTTTTCATCCTCACTCATTTCTTCCCTTTTTCTCTCCCTCCCTCCCTTCCTTTCTTTCTCCTTCTCTGTCTATCTTTCCTTCTCCATCCCGTGTTTTTTTCTTTTCTTCCTCTCCCTTCTCTCTCCCTCTCTTTCCTTTCTCCCTCCCCTTTCCTTCTCCCTCCCCTTTCATTCTTCCTCCCTCCCCTTTCATTCTTCCTCCCCTCCGCCCCTCTTCACATCTTCCCCTTCCTTCCCCTCATACCTGTTGATGGGCCAATAACAACACCAGATCTCCAGTCCCTTCAGTTTCCCCTTCCTCCTCTCTGCTCTTCCCCTCTCCTACTTTTCCCTCTCTCCCTACTTTTCCCCTCTCTCTCTACTCTTCCCCTCTCTCCCTACTCTTCCCCTCTCTCCCTACTCTCCCCCTCTCCCTCCCATCCCCCTTTCTCTATGCTCTCCCCCTCTCCCTACTCTTCTCCTCTCTACCTACTCTCCCGTCCCCTCTCTCCCTACTCTTCTCCTCTCTCCCTACTCTTCCCCTTCTCTCCCTACTCTTCCCCTCTCTCCTACTCTTCCCCTCTCTCCCTACTCTCCCCCTCTCTCCCTACTCTCCCCCTCTCTCCCTACTCTTCCCCTCTCTCCTACTCTTCTACTCTCTCCCTACTCTTCTACTCTCTCCCTACTCTTCTACTCTCTCCCTACTCTTCTACTCTCTCCCTACTCTTCCTCTCTCTCCCTACTCTTCCCCTCTCTCCCTACTCTTCTACTCTCTCCCTACTCTTCTACTCTCTCCCTACTGTTCCCCTCTCTCCTTACTGTTACCCAATCTCTATCCCCTCCCTCTCCCTACTCTCCCCTCTCTCCCTACTCTCCCCTTACTGTCACTCTATACCTGTACCCTCCCCCTCCCTCTCTCCTGTCCACTCTCTCCTACTTCCTGTCTGTCCTTCCCTCCTTCCTGCCCCTCCTTCCATTCTTCCTGCCTCTCCTCGCCTCCTTCCTACCTCTCCTCTCCTACTTCCTACCTCTCCTCCTTTCCCTCTTTCCTCCTATTCTCCCTATCTCTCTTTCTCTCCACCCATCTGCTTCTATGCCTCCATTCATTCCTATCCCTCGCCCCTTTTCTCCTAATCTTCGCTTCTTCTCTTCCTTTCCTTTGCACTCCTCGACACCATTTCTCAACTATTCACCTGTTCCTCTGTGCCTGTCAATCTTATTCACTCTTTTCTTATCCTTGCTTTTCATTGTTCAACCCTCCCCCCTCCCCCCCACCCCCTGCTTCAACCTGTTTCTCATTACCCTTACACATCATGCCTCCTTCCTCTACCTCTGCACCCGTGACCTCCCTGTCTGTGTGCTCCTCTTCCTCACCGCCTGTCGATGCCCTAATATCTGATATATCTTGTTGAACGGTTTGTATTGCTCTCTCTCTCTCTCTCTCTCTCTCTCTCTCTCTCTCTCTCTCTGTGTATATATATATGTCAAGGATACATTATTTCACACGCATATACAGTCGCAACCAAAGTTTCGCCACCCCTTTGGCTGGCAGGAGGCAAATTCAGTGTAAATGATAGGCTGGACGATTGGACAAACTGGTGTATCGAGTTGGTAACGAGACAAGCAAGTCGGAGTACGATTATTCCTAATATTTTCTCCCGAGCCTCTCTTGCCTCTCAGTTCACTTTCTTAACCTTTTTCCCTCCCTTTCCTTCCTCTATCCAACCTATTCTTTCCTTTCTTTCTCTCCAAACATACCGTGAATATGTTGGTTTTTGTTGTTATCTACTGGTCAGACGAGGGAGACTCATACATAGACAAGAGGAGAGTTGACCTGAGTTGTTCCAGGGGTTGACAGGGGGCACCATTAGCCGTGTGCCATATTGAAAGGACCCCTGTTACATGTCGTCATTATTCATAACGCCTTTCTCTTCCCTTAGTCTCGTGACGCGCCCCTCTTCGTGTGTGTGTGTGTGTGTGTGTGTGTGTGTAGAATAAGATGGATAAGGTTAGGTAAGAATATGATGGTTCTAGGCTAGGTTGGCTTAGAGTAAATTAGGCCTAGTTCAGGAAAGATAGGGTTAGGATTGTTGTAGGTGGGTGTGACTTACAGAGGTGTACTACCAGAGAGTATACAGTAGTACTTACAGGTCAAAAGCACCTCCGATATCAGTCTCTTCGTCGACTTTAACTATCTAGATTTCTTTTCACAGTGCTGCTCCCTTCAGAGTTTGGTATCCATCGCTTCTCCCTGATCAAGAGTCATGTTACCCCTCAACTGTTGCGCTTTCATTAGTGTACCTACAGTGTACGGTTCATCAGTCAGTCAGTTGCGTTATATGATACAGAATTTAAGCAGCGTATTTTTTGAAGATAACCGTAATTCCTGTATTTTATCAGCGAATTGTACTTTACCTGGGTGGAATGAAGCGTATGTAGAGAGGTAAAAAGAAAACGATACTGTCACGGTAATTGTCCTTTGAGCTGCTTGATAATACTAAGCAACATCTAATTACCAAAGGTTTGTGAGACACTAGAAAGAACAATGAACCTCGGTCTAGTTAATGATCCACACAACCCAAATGAAATGAGCAAAGATTGTCAGAATTAGACAGTCTTTACCCGGTGAAATAATTACTTGAAATTAGCCAAGGGTCATCATTAATTCGACCGATTTACTGCTTGTGAATTATTCAGGTCTTACCAAAACTTAGGAGACATATTATTTAGGATAATAAATTCTACAAATTCACCGAGCTTCATCGAAATCCAGCAGGTTAGACGGAAGGTTTTATAATTTCAAATTCACAAATAACACGAACACACCTACACGATCTGACAGAGCTGCTACCGTCAACTAGCAATAAAACAAATCTTGTTTACTTGGAAGAGAACATATTTAAGTATGTGATGAATTGCGTAGTTTTCTTTTTTTCTGTGTGTCTTGGTGTTTGCCGAGTTAATGCCTGGAAGCACCTCATTTCACTGTCACATTCTCGCCTCGTGAAAATTCGTGGAACCCGAGCGATGTGGCGTGGGAGTGAACGAAGCATTTAGCTAAAATCCGAAATAGTCATCAGAGTGAAAGCATAAAATATCTCTCTCCACGAGGACCCGTAAAGTTCAGAAATATCCACGAGCGATAATTAAGTACGGTCGCGAGATTAGCTGCGAATATTTTACCGTGAAAAATGCGGGGTGTTGTGCCAGTGTACCCATCTCCCTCGACACTGCTTGAATGCTGCACTGTTTTTTTTAGCTGCACGCATGTATACCGACATACAAGATTATTGCTCTGTGTGTGTGTGTATGTTCATGAGTTTTGTCCTTGGTTATGTGTATTCCTGTGCATGTGTATGTCCTCTATTTGTGTATGTTCAGGAATGTGTGTGCGTGGGACATATGTGTTCGTGAGATACGTGCATGTACTGTACGTATATATAGTACATATGTGTGTGTTGTGATGTATATGTGAGTGTTGTGATGTATATGTGGGGAGCCGTGTTGGCGTGGGCCGGAAAATGTTGGTTTACCTGAGTTTTTAATTTTTTTCTAATCTTGGCGTGTTTATACTGACTGAGCAGTAGTTAATTAAATCACAACTCTGAAACACTTGTGTGCATGGCCAGACTTGGACAAATGTTTACTATGGTTTCTTATTGTTGCAGTCACGATTTAAAAAAATAATCTTGTCACTCTCCGGACCGGAAAAGGGTATATGAATTTGCTATTTACACTGGAAATGAAGCAACTGAATCCACTTTGTGTGTGTAGTGTTTTATTTACAAGTCAGTTGCAAATGTTACTTTAATTATCACATTGATGGCCTCGTGTAACAACTAGGTATTTACTGTACTATGGTACGATTCCCGGGTGGGGTAAATTGGTCATATATATATTTGCACGGAATTGTGTGATTATTTGCATTATTAGGTTATTTGAAATGTCAACCAAAATTGTCCATATTCTTCCTGGAGTTAAAATAACATTGGTACAGCATTAATACTTGTTCGTGTATTGAAAATAAGCCACTTTTCCCGTATCAGCAACCTCTGTGAGGAATATTTTGGTGTTTCACTGAATACTTCCGTTATTGTGGCCGGCTTGCCTTGTACTGGCCGGGCCGACACAGGGTTGAAAGGGGGGAGGGGGAAGTGTACAGTGAAGAACATAAATTCCGTTTCCTTTTATTTTTAGTAACTTCATCCCTTACTCCTTAGATAAAAACTGAATATATGACAACTCTCTAATGACTAGTGAAGAAAAGTATAGGGTGGTTGAATACTAGTTTTCATAACGCTATGTTGGTATGTGTTTATATACTATGATTGAGAGACTACATGTATAAGCCTGTGTTTGTGTCTTATGAATACCGTATACGTGTATGTAAGTGTGCGTGCCTAAGTGGGTGTGCGTCATTGTCAGTTCTCCTGTCAGTTTCTGTACACGTTTGTGTGTGTGTCCATGGTCCATATATACGTGAGCGTCTATGAGAGAGAGAGAGAAGCGGGGGGGGGGGGGGGGGGAGAGGGATTGCCAACTGCCCTACTGTGTTCCATTCATGTAAAGATGACTAATCTTACAATGTTGTGAATTTCCTCAAGCAAAGTTTTACCCTAAAG